>JAWLRI010000180.1:2227141-2325595 GCA_034781795.1 Crypturellus tataupa | reverse complement strand
CCCTCTCCCCCCGCCCCCCGTTATAGCCAGCAACTGGGCAGGTCTCATGCAAACACAGACTTGCTTCTCATGTCCTCCAAAAACTCATCTCTAATTCCTTTATGGACCATTAAAAGATGATGACCAAGAAAAAAAAACAAACGGAAAAATTACAAGCATTGTTTCTATACAAAACAAAAAAATATCCCCTGTCATGGACCCATTTTTGTAGGAAACAGAAACAAGCAAATATAACAAAATCTGTGTTCATAACATGGCAATATAGTTAATATATACACATATGTACAGTATAAAAATGCATCAAAGGTGGAAGTTTTCACCCGAACAAGCCGTGGTCCCTGGAGGCCGCGCGACGTCTGTACAGCCGGTGCCTGCTACAAAACCGGGACATTCGGCGGACAAAGTCACTGGGAGGTCTCGCCGAGAGGGGTCCCGTCTGCGTCGTTAATATAAAAAATGTGTTTAATCTTTCCTTTTTGCGATATGTCGTATACATATATATACATTTCTTTTTTTTTTTTCCTTTTCTTTTAAAGAGAAACGAGCTTTTGATTGGTGTTATTTTGTAAAAACAAAACTCTCGAGCCAACGCCGCGGGTCACGTCCGTAACCTGAGGATGCTGCCGGTGACAAACCGGGCACTGCGAGCGCTGGGGCACAACTGCCAAATCCACCAGCGGGGCCACTACGCGCTGCTGTTCTAAATAGGGCCAGATCTGTGACGAGTCCTGCTGATGTATTCAATATATTAAAAAGTGGAACAAATGCATGGAAAAAGAAACTAAAATCCCAACAGCCAAGGGAAGGACAAGTACGTGGTGCCTGAGCATGCGACACAGGGTATACTGCAGCAGAGACATGGGACAGAGAAATACCCGGAGCAAAACCGGAGTGTTTGTCCCCCTTTGCCACCTGCACTGCCCGTTGCAGCGCTGGCTGCCAAGGCCAAGTCCTGCACGGCCGCCTGAGCGACCGGCTGCTTCCCCGGGACCTGCCGGCCAGGGCTGAGCGCTGCCTGCGGGTGCTGAGCTGTGCATCGGGGCTCAGCTCTACCTAGGTGTGCAGCCTAGGAGTGAAAACACGGGAAGCTCGTGGGTTTGCGACACAACCACCCATGCGGCTGCAAATGCAACATTGACCAGGGGCCACTTTCAGCCCAACATTGTCATGGCAGAGCTGCGATTTTGCAAGATTTTTTGTCTTGTTTTGTTTTTAAAATCTTTTTTTTTTTTCCTGCTGTCTCATCTAAGTCTAATGAAATAATTTGTTGTCTCTGCTTAGATCCAAAAAAATGATGGGGGGAAGTTTGCACAGCTAGATGGCATAAACTCGAGCAGAGATGTATGACCTGCTAGGATTAGTGTTTAATCTGTTTTCTCAAACAGGGCTTTTTACAAAGGCCTGAAGACATTTCACGAGCTGGGAGTGAAGATGAGCGGGAAGTTTATTACTCTGCAGTAAGTCCAGCGATACAGCGCGTTGTAAAAGACTCTCAAAGCAAACATTGTACAGACACGCTGGTACCAGCAACAACAGCTTGAATTGTATCTACTCGTTAACATTGTGCCGGCCCAGTTAAAACAGGGGTAGACGTGTTGGCCCTGGCGCAGACGGGGCCCAGTGAAGCTGGAGCCGCTGCCCCAGGAGAGGACAGAGCCGGAGACCGAGGTGGTCCCAGGAGGCCGGGGCCGGCCGGGCAGCCGTGAGGGGATGTGCAGGGCGCTGCCAGCCCCGCAGAGCCATCCGGGGCTCTTTACGGTTTTGGATCCGTCGTTTCCTTCGGCAGACCACTAGAGAGCAAACTCCTCCATTCTGGCTGCCTGCATAAAATACCGGCTACTGCAGCAGCTAATTAAGAAAAACAAAATCCAGGAAGCTGCTGTTGCTGGATAACTATCTAGTGCCATCAAAGTAAGGGCTTTTACGCTGACTTCAGGTGCTGATAGCTGCTCAGTTTGACAAAACGTGCATTAAAACTGCCTTTCGGCGCACATCATTTGTCCCTCAGTTACCAGCTCCACAATTACCCTTCGCTTTGTGGTCCAGCCTCTGCTGCATAAGACCCACTTTGCACCTATCGACAGCGGTCGAGCTCCTCAGCGCCGCTGCTGAACTGCTCTGTTACTTGTACTGAAACGGCTCAAACTGCCACTGAGCTTGCTCGGCAGAAGGCAGCGACACTCTGGGAAAGCAGCAGCCCTGGGAATGGGCAGGAATCGCGAGGGGAAACCGGGAAGCGGGGCCGAGGGGGAGCCGGGAAGAGGGGCCGAGGTGAACACGGTGTGAGCGACCTCGCTGGCACTTGAACCCCAAAGGGAAGCGGCTCTGTGCTCACTTTGTGGGGCCAACACATGGGTTCGAACCCGCACGTCGCTCTGTGAGCGCTCGAGGGCTGGGCCAGGCCGTGCACATCCCCGCGGTGCTGCTTCAAGATATAGTGCGGTGGTTACAGCCGTCCTCCTGCTCGGGGACAGATGGCCCTCAAAGCCTGCTGTAATTGCAATGTATTGATCCGGAATCTGTGGTCGATACGGTCTTTATAGGGAGAATTTTGAATATAAATGGCATCGTATATTTGTTTGCACAGGCAAAAGCCCTCGGTGGCAGAGCCGCCCCCGCTCAGCGCTGGGTCCTGCAGGAACGGGAGCAGCTCCGCACCCGGCCTTAGGAGGGACCAGGAGTGTTTCACGGCCTCGTGTCCCTCCCGTCTCCTCCACAGGTTGGAGCGAGCCTAAAACACAGCGCTGAGCGAGCCTGACAAAGCAAATCCCTTCCCAGAGCCCTCACCGCAGCCCAAACTCGGCTCCTTCTGCCCTTTCCCCAGGAGCTGCGGGGCCCCTTTGCAAGTAAGACCCCCTCAGTCGAGCAGAGGGTGAAGTGGCCACTGGATGCAGCACTTCATCAGAACATGGTTAAGGAAAGGGGAAAAAAAAGACCAGAAATTAGGGAAACAATCTTTGCTACATAACCGTGTGAGCGTTGACACAATAGCTTGTAAAAATCGCTTGGAAGGCCTCAACCCCTATCATGTTAATATATAATTATTGATTTTTAAAATGACTTCTCATCTCCTCCGTGATCTCTGAAAGAAGCTAGGGAGGTCAGTCTTGTAAATACTTTTACAAGTAGGTAATAAAAATCACGACAAAGCCGCATTGACAAGTAATTACTGGGTAGGTTTGTTAGCTGATTCTCCAAGTTCTTTTTTTCTTTCTTTTTTTTTTTTTTTTTTAAAACCAACAATTATTATTGTACTAATGACAGCCATTTTTAAAGTTAAGTGTCCTTCTCCCTCTCAGCTTAAATAATAAAGGTCTGGAAAAAACACCTGAGACTGATCTACCGCAATCCTTACATATTAGGCTCCAAAGAGATGCTAATTATGTCTCCCCCTTTTAAAATAAATCTTGTTTTTGTTTTTGTTTTAGGGTGATATGGCTTATTTTGACATGCGTGGTGGCAGGAAGGGAGCTGCAGTTTCTGAATAAATCTCTCAAAGCAGCGTGTGAGGGTAACAATTCTTACTGCTTTATTGCAGCGCAAGAGCATAAACAGCTTGGATATGTGGTGTATCAATATGCCACTTGTTAATAAGCAAGGATGTGAATCATAAATATTCGGCTGTTTGATCACCAGGCTTTTAATTAATGTTTTGATGATCTCCAATAAGAATAAAAGTCAGTACGATAGATATTGAGTAGATACGACAGAGAAAAGATGCAATGATTTTCTGTGTTACCTGATTTATATGACAGATAAACTATCAACTCATCCAGTTTCATACACAGAAAGAGAGAGGAGAGGCGCACATTTCACGTTTTTATATCGTATTGTAAAAAAAATAAAAAAAAATCACATAATTCAAATGTGTATCTAAAATGTTCCCAGAGGATAGTGATGCAGGCAAAATAATCAAGGTTTAGCACTGAGTAATAAAGGTTTGTGGCCAGATTCGGAATTAAGGAGCTGTTCCAGCGCGTGCCTGCGCAGGAGCTGGATTCCGGGATAAATCATGGGCCGTCTCGGGCGGGTGGGAGATGCCGGGGGGAGGCAGGGGACGTGGCGGGACCCGCAGCCCCGGACCGGGATGAGCCCGGCCGCCGCGCTGGGAATTTGGCCGGTTGGATGCCGGAATAAGCAGCAGGTTTTCCTAGAGGATGCAGGATTACGGGGAGAGGGGAGGGGGGAAAAGCAGCCGGGTTTCTCGCAGGTGGAGGCGGCGGCGCGCGGCCGGCCCTCGCCTTACGTAACGGCCCTTAATAACTCCGCGCCGCGCTGGGCAATTTAACAGCTTCGGAGGAGCGCGATGCTAATGCATTGATTTTGCTTTAATAGAATTTTGTTGTCAATGGCCAGCGCTCAGCACGACGCAGGCTTCAATCTTAACCCATCCGAAGGCTCTGCTCATTTCCAGTTGAGCTCCGTTCGTTTCCAGTTGAATAGGTTAAGCAAAGACAGACCTCACTGTTCTCAATTCACTTTATGATCCTCCCATCATAAAAAATAATATCAGCACCTTGCTTTTCATGTCAGAACTACATTTGAGCTGCTATTCCCTATGCCCATGAGTAAATCCCATAAAAGCCGCCCCGTTGTACTGTCGCTATTTTTCCTTGTGGATGATTGATTGATGGATGAGTGCTGACACTTCAATGAAGCTATTTCGACTGCCATCTCAATCCGATGATGTGAGGGGTATATTTTCTGTCCATGCCTCATTACTTCAGAATGACATTCCTGGAACTTCATTTACTTTTTCCCTCCTTCCCTCAAGCGCCATATTTTTTCCCATCTAGGTTATGCATGCCATAAAAAAAGCAATTTGCTATTATATGTGGCATAAGGGCAACACTTTCCCTAGGAGGTAAATAAGAAGGGCCTTTTTTTCTCCTCCATGTTGAGTTTAGGGATCATGTCAAAATTTCCCAAACGGCGCCAGAACAGGCCCATCTGCACCCGCGGCAGGGAACACAATAAACATATTTAGTGTGATTTTGCAAATGCGGCACTTCCATTTCATCCTCGAACATCTAAACGGAAAGCAGACCCCAAAGCCCTCGCGTTGGAGACAGATCCTCTTCTCCAGTTTCTGCCTAGCATGCTTCGAATACTTCATCTGTAACGGAGTAGCAGTTTACAACTTGATCCAGACTTATTTTTCCTTTGAGGATAAGGAAAGTTCATTTGTTATACGCCGAGACGGATTTGTCTACTGTAGGTTGCTTTAGTTGCAAGGAAATGCTCAGCTGGAGTAAAGCGGCTGCGCCTGGTTTTCCAAGCAGTGCACTAGGTAACGGGAGGTTTGCAACACCAAAATACCCGGGAAGATTTTTCCGAGGGACCCGATTTTAATCTGTGTAATACTGTATTCCCGTTAATAATAATGTATAATTAAGACATCCGTTAAAAATCCATAACGTTAATTTAATGGAGAAAATCTAATACAGTTCTATTGGAATTTTTACGTTAAATTAACTTTAACGGGCTTTTAATGGATGTCTTAATTAGATCTCATTATTAACGTGAATATTCCACAAATTAAAATTGGGACCTCGAAGTTTTAATGAAAAAAGTTACAAGAACAAATTTCCAGTTGCCATCGTTTTAGCCCCGTTCTCCCCAGGTCTCTGTTGATGCTGAGAGGCAGCTGTGCTTTAAGACCTGCAGACGCGGAGAGCAGCCGACAGGCCGGGGAGATAGCAGGGAGGCCAGATTCTGATCTCATTGGCAGTGGCATCAATCCAGAGTAACTCCCTTGACTACAACAGAGATATTCAGATTTACACTCACGTAATGGAGAAAGGAATTCTACTTTTATTCTTTTATATCTATATATAGATATTTATACAGTGATATTTATATATAGATATACCTATATTTATATAATGCTCAATAATCTAACAATAGTGCTTTTGTTTCAAAACCGCTCCATTGCATACATCTCCTCATAAACCGTAATGGAGATTTAAATATATATATATATCTGAGGAATAAAACAAACTGAAAATAATCCCTTTTAAACAAATCTTTGGCAGCAACATGGTTAAGCATAACTATTTGAACAACTTGCACAGAAGATTAACATTGTTCAGAGGTTTTTTGGCTCAGAATCTGTTTTAACTTAATAATTCTTGTACTTACTGTGATGTATTGATCCCTAGTGCAATGACTGGATTGGGCAACCCAGGTGCAGCAGTAATAGCTGCACTGAATAGAAACATTTCCTTTAGACAAACTATCCCAGAGGGGTTGTAAATAGGAAATGGACATTACCATGAAAAGTAAAGCTTCCAACGCGACTGCATCTTGTGTAGCACACTTGGACATTAAACTATGAAGAATTTTTTTTTCCTGTCAAGTGTTACAAATTGACGAAATAAGTACATCAATGTTCTCAGTCATTATCTTACTTCAGTGGCACTTTGTTTTAGTGACAGCAAAAAGGGACAGTGGAGACCAGACAGCCCCAGCGCAGTTTATCAATGAAAATCTAATATCGTCCATAAGCAGGGGAGTGGAAATCAATACTTCATTACCAAATTGTTAGTGAGGATGAAGAAGAATAGCTGGAGTTTTTTTGGCAGTCTTCTCGGCGCGGGTTGTGGCGAGTTCAATGTCAGGATCGGAGTGACGCGTAGAGATGGGCTGCGTGCGGGAAGCCGGGCTGGAGAGCTGGAACTAAGGCATGTGTCCTGCAAGCACAAGAGAAACACAATCAGAACAAGAGTAGTTATTGTTTGTTAATCATGGTTGCAGATTTGTTTTGAACGTGTGGTTTTTTTTCTCAATAGTAATTCTAATTTCTAATATTTTTTTTTCTCAATAGTAATTTCTAATAAATTTCTAAACCAGCTTGGTTTCACAATGCCCATCCTTAGGTGATAAAAAGGTAAGGACATGCAAGAATAAGAGAAAAAAATCTCAAAGTCTGTAGGTGCTCTGGGATAAATGGGTGAACTCTGGCTACACCTGAACCTGCTGCACTGAGAATGTCGCTTTGCGCCTCCACCTTTCCCTGCTGTTGGCTGAACCCATTTGAAATGAGGTGCCTAATCCTGCCACCAGATAGATATCCTCACGCTGAGCTGGGTGTCCACATTGTGTTTAAATCCCTGGATGTCGCTGCCTGCTGCGGCATCTCCCCTCCCTTGCATTAGAAGTCCCGTCCATCCGCGCGGCTCTTCCCCGTTCTGTGGCTTTGGGAAGTGCTAAGTGGCCAAAGCTGTTAAGTTGCTTGTGCAGAAAGGCGGAGGACGCTCGTTTTAATTACAAGATGTGAGTTTAAAAGTTCAGCTCCAAGTTGAGTGCTGCTTCGCTCATAACCTGGGAGAAGGAGCCTGAGAAAAGCAGAAGGGGAAAAAAAAAAGTGGAAAAGTAAGGTGAGAAATGAAGCAGGGAGTAAAGTAAAGTGAAAGTCAATCTGGAGAGAGCACAGAAAAAAGAAGTATAGCAGCCAGCGAGAGAAATATGTAACTGAGAAATATCCTGTGTGTTCAAGGCCATGTTCACTTCAGCAAACACAACTCAGAACCTGTGCTGCTTCCTGTACACTGGCTAAATCAACTGGAAATTCAGTAGTAACCTAATTTAAAGTAAAATAAACTTTTCCATAAAATTCCAAAGGAAAACAAAAAAGTCCATTGACTCCATGTTATTTAGTTTGCTATTTGGTTTGTTTTGCAATATCTTCACCTTTTTGGTTTTCACAGTGATGCTGAGTTTTGCACTGGCAACCTGGACCTGCTAGGGAGAAATTGTTGGACGGGAAGAAGAGGTTTTGGCAGGTAAATGGAGAGATTTTTGGCACTGGATAATGCATGGAAGTCAGTTTGAAATTGTGGTGAATACTTTAGGTCATTATTTCCACTTAAAAGATACTAAAAACAATCCATGTTGACACATTACAATGTTGTCTTTAGGTTCCAGAGGTAACGCTCCAGAGCAATTCACACTTTGCAAAGCTATTATTTTTCTCTGCAAAAGGACAGAGCTACGTCAGTTTATGCCTTGTTCAAGTTTTAAAGAAGTCCTGGAGTCTTATTACTGCAAGCTTAGGGCTGAAAATACAAACCTGCTGGGTCCGACCCTGCACGGAGTCTCACAGCTACAGAACCACCTTCTGCCAATGGGCCAAGGACCAACTGTGGAGCTGCCCCAGGAAATCCGAGTCTTACTCTTTTAGGTAGGTTTTGCAGCACTAACCAACACGGAAACCCACCTGTGGCACATGCTCCTTGGGTCTCTCCTTGGGGTTCAAGATCTCTGCTGGGTCTTAGGTGCAGCTCAAGAGTGCTGAACACCAGGACTGCAGGCAGGTCCTGCACAGGCAGCACAAGGTGGAGCAGCTTTGGCAAGGGCCATAACTCTCCCTTAACTCAGTACGACCTCCAGAACGCTGTTTGGACAATTAAGCAGCATGTAGGGGCATTCCTTCTGGGAAGGAATCTCGATTTGAAGCAAAGTAACTGGTTCCCTGCCAGCGGGAAATACTTCTCTAGGGTTTGGGTTGGAAAACTGCAAGCCAAACTCCCCATTCCTTTCCCTTTCTCTTCGTTGCAAGGAAGATCCTCAGGCTCTTGTATTACACTGCGACCAGCTGTAAAATCAGCTTAGTAGTATTCCTGGCTGCTCCTACGTCACAAGGGAAATGCACACGGAGAAACACTAAGGACTCTTTAAACCTCTTTGGCAAAGCCCTTCAAAGGGAGATTAGTGAGCGCCTAGATCCACATGAAGCTCTGCTGGCAACAGCGCCGGCTGCAGAAGTTTGTGCCCCTTCCTATCATGCCGAGCCCTGGCCACAGCCAGAAGGGAAGGGTGGAAACCTCTTAAACTGCTTTGGCTGCTGCTGGAGGAGGGACAAAGAAAGGACAAGCTGGAGCAAGAGGCCCTGAAGCTGGAGGGAGGTCTGGCTGCACCGCAGCATCGCGTGGTTTGGTCCGAGTCCTCGTGCAGGAGCCGCGACTTGAGCCTCTGCTTCCAGATACTTGACTAACTGCAACATCCCTGCGCGACTGAGATCAATGGGGACTCGACATCGATTTCAGCGGGTTGAGTGCTTCCGCCCCGAGGACTTCTGCCCAAGCAAAGTCTCCATCCTTGGTGCTGCAGCGATGTCACTGCAGGCTGGGACACGACTTTGGGAAATTAATTAGTGCGACGCCAGATCAATAAGGGTCACGGCTTATGTATTTCATTATCAGGGCTCTGCGAGATTTGGGGGGTATGTGGAGAGCTTGTCACCCACGGTTGGGGGCACTGTAGCTTGGGGTTCAAATAGCACTTGATGGGCCATATTTGTTGCTGCCTGGGCATTTATTGGAAAGAAGCTCAACCCGCACCATAAAGAAAACTCTATCATTTTAATTATGGTATTACAAAGAAATACCATTGAGGATGTTCATTATGCTGGTCTTGTGCAGCCCATGCAGATTATCAGATGCAGATATGGAAACTCTGCTTTTCTTTAACATTAATTATCAAGCCCTCAACAGAGGTATCTGCTTTCGTGTTGACGTGCCAGGACTCAGGCCTCCGTCCAACAGCACCTTCCCCTCCTCGTGCAGGGCCCAGCGTCCCTCGCCGGTGAAACAGCCCTGTGAAAACAACTGCGAAACCTCCACAGCGGCACCGGGCCCGTCCGAGGCGCTGAGCCTGTCCGGCCACCGCGGCGGTTGCGCTCGCCCTTGCGCTTCTAACTCCTTCTGTCCTTTCACATCTTTGCCCCTTTATCGTGTCTTGTTAGTCTGGTGGGATCCTAGCAATGGCCATAGGCGGCTCTGACCCACCCATGGGATCCCTCGGCTCAACCCCGGCCGCGCGGCGCCTGCCCTGCTGCAGCGCAGGCTCCTGAAAGGCCAAGGAGAAAGATGCAGCCAGTCCCTTTGTGGTTACCAAACACGTTATCTCGAGATGTCATTTCTGACCTACTTTTGCTAGATTTTTACAGCAGCAGAAAATCTCTTTCTTAAAGAATCATGCTCACATGCACAATACCTAGGTGGGGAGAAAAGGGAAGTCTGGGTATAGTTTGTTTCATTTAGGACTCCTCTCACCATGAATTACAATATTATAGACTCTAAATGTGTTCTCGTTACCCATAATTATAACTAAAATTATATCAGTCTAAACAGTAACTACTCAGATGATTCATCCTGATTTTAAGGAACATGCTCTCTAAGTTATGTCTGCCCATCCATTTTAAAACCTTGCAGCTGGAATATTTTTCCAGAAGGTCATTTAACAGCACATTAAATAAATAAATACAACATATTTATTTCAGAAAGCGCTGTCTTATTAGAGGCGAGGGCACTTTGGCAGAGGTAAGAGTAACTATCATGAGACTGAATTTTCTTCACTTCTGTTGTGTTCTTGCAGAGGGATCTTGCGCCCACATGGGCCAGGGAAGGCTCTGCACGGGTCCCTCTGGTGCAGCCGTGTCGGAGTGCAGGACCTGGGCTATGTCCAGCACAGACGGCACTGCCGGGCACCAGGAGACACAGCGGGGTGAGTAAATGTACAGGAGGGTCCGTGAGCATCACCGCAGGGCCATGCGCTCCCTTGGTTCCCCAGAAGAGCCGGAGCTGCGACCGCAGCCACCAAGAAGGGCCGGCGCGATAAATGATCTCCCTTACTGCAAAACATGTTTCTGTTCCAGGATCTAGGTCTGTGAGGATGCGGGACAAGATAATGAAAAAAAAACGTAGGCTGCAGCTCCAGTGGAGACTGCCATGCCTAGGTTTATCAAAATTATAGTTATTAAAAATTACAGTCATTATGGTTGTACCTGCCTCAGAAAATGCTTTGTTGAAAGTACTTTGTTACGAGGTAGAGGCCAAGGCCAGGTAAAAGGTCTCAGGATTTCAGTAGCAAGATCACGAGCGCTCACATCTGCAGCCGGTGCAAAGCGTCTTATGTGCAGGGGAGCAGTGAAGTTACACTGATTTATGGTGGCTGCTTGGCCTAACAGACACAGGCTATAAAAGAAAAAATTCCTTGAAATCTGCGAGAAAAAAAAAAAAGGAAAAAAAGCAGGAACACAAATACCCTTCTAGCTTCTGAGCTGCATCTTTTTGAGAACTCCTGGTGCCTGCTCACATAATCCTGCAGACTCAGACTCCTCGGCTGCGGCCCTGGCACAGCCCAGCGCTGAAGCTCGTGCAGGGCAACCCACGTGCAGGAACCACAAAATTGTGGATATGTGCAGGTATGCGTGGACCGGTCGTGCCATTTGAGTGCCACAAGAAAGGTGCAGAAATTCCTCTGCATGTGCTTGCATGGCTATGTACACACTACACATACACAGATATGCATGTATGCATGTATGCACAAAAGGCAGCCTAGCCAGAGCTTCTGAGTGTGTTTCCAGCTCACTAGGACTTCTAGACATCCCTGAACAAATACAGCTAGATCCGCCAAATCCACCTGAACAACTCGGCTTGTGAAAACGCTGACATCTGTTAGCCCGAGCAGCTCCCCGGAGGGCAGACAGCTTCTTTTCCTAGTCTGTGCGACTAGAAAAGACCCTGGGAGCGTTTTTAAAAACAGTGACGAGCCACAACTGCCCTGCCCGAGAGGGCTGAGGAGGGAGCAGCGCAGTGGGGAGTGAGACCTGCAATCCAGGAGCAGCGGCTCTTGCTAGATGAACCCAGGCTAAAGGTTGGGGCTTGCAGCTCCCTCTGTGTTCACCAGCACGGAGTGAAGTCCTGGCCTTGCACAAACAGCGGGATTTCTAGGCCAGGATTTCACCCCTGATCTCATCTTGGGCCTCGAGGTGACGTAGGAGCCGTGTGTGTCCAGCAATAGCATGGAATACATGGGACCGCGGTAGGAACGGAGTGAGCGGGAGCTCGAGCGCCTGCTCCAGGACACGGCCCGGCCGGCACGGCCACACGGATCGCAGCCTCCGAAGGGAAGGAGAAAATGAGCGAGCGCATAATTGGTTGTTTTTCCTATAAATAAAGCCTAGTCATCAAACCACAATGTATCCGAGAGCACATGCTATTGACAGCCTATTCTTGGAGAAGAAAAAAAAATTGTGGATTTTTTTGGCAAAGTTTCTCTATTTGCTAAAGATTAAATTGTTCATTGTACAGGGCACCATCTGCCCTTGGAGAGAGATTTAGTTGATGGCAGCTGCAACCAAAGTGTGGAAGATATAGCTGAATTTTTGGTTTCTTTTCAACTAGCAACTGTCATTACAGGTCACATGCAAACTGTGTCATTTTCTGTGACAAGCAGGTTCTGCAGACTAGGGTGCCTGCTACATTTTAAAATGCCACCTGTATGGATCCCAGAAGAGAAATAGCTTTTGTAATGCACCTTCAAGAGTGAATTTAAGTGCAGATAAGACAAAGCAATTACGGTTCAATCATGTAGGCACCAGCTGTGGGTAGGAACCGGATTCAAGCTCTAGGCTTAGCAGGATGGATGTTGGGTGGACTGGTGGGTCACTTAAAGCTCCATTTCCCCAAGTCATTTGGGTGCTTAAAATCCAGAATTGTCATCTGGAAGTGTTTACTGCTGCCTAATGCCACAATTGCTCCTTGTTTCCCTTGTAATGCAATTCCAGGCTAGAGCAACCCCACATTTTTCAAACCCGAAGAGAATTCATCCCACAGTGGGGAGATGCAGCGAGTGGGTGTCCTGCCCGCTCCACCCAGCCAGGAACATCTCAGGATTCACTGTGAGCAGGAAGAGGACGGATGCCGGGAGACCCCGCGTTCCAGCCTCTAATTTCATAATTTATTTTGGTATTTCACAAAAAGAAAAAGTTGATGGGTAAAATGAGTGCTTTGAATGGAGGATTCATAGCTCTTCCCTGTCCCTCAGCAGCCTCACCGTGCTGGTGGAGAATTACGCTCCCTTTCTCTGCTGAGGGAAGTTGCAGGTAGATTTTATCAGGATGAAGAAACAAAGCAAAACAAAAAAGCAACCCCAAACTTCTCTGCTTTCATCCCTGCCTTGCTATGAAAGTGCCTTCACATTGCCAAGCTGGCTGACAATATTTCAGAGGGGCACATCACACGGAGCCTCCTCCGGAACGGCAGCACTGTCAGTGCTGGGAAAAAACCATTCTCTGGATTTTACTTCACAAAGGTTTCGTCTAAAGCATTTCTACAGGAAAAAAAAGATTTTTGAAATTTGTGAGCCTCACAGCATTGCAGACAAGGATGAGTTCTGGTTAATTTTCTTCTGATGATTTCCACATTTTCTGCAAGAAAAATAACAGCTACTATTGCCTTAAGACAGACTGAACTAGTTGTAACATGCCTAGATATAAGAGGAATTGCTCATATGAAAGAATTTACAGGATATACATTTGTTACTGAGCTTATTATTTTGTTCGGTTCAACTTTTTGGTCCTCTGTAATGTTTCATCGTGGTAGAAGGGGGTCAAGTTTTGAAACAAACTGCCAGTAAATCTTGAACACAACTGGTGTGATTAAATCTACATTTTTCTGGATTTTTTTTTTTTTAATGGGTCGAGGTTTGCCCTTCCAGCAAATTATCGTTACTCAGTTCTGGGCACCAGCTGCTCCTTCCCAGGGCTCGGTGCCCGTTCGGGCTGCACCTTGGGGACGGTTTGTGCTTCCATTTCCTGTTCTCCTGCAGAGCGGGAGCACGTTTCAAACTCGGGAGTTTTGCTTATGTAGATTCCCCAGGTTATTTACAGCAGGATTTCATGGAGCTCCAGTGTTTTCAGGATCAGGGCCTTTAAAGACACTCTAGAAAGATGTTTCCTACCCCTGACCATGCTCCTTTGGCTTACGCAGTGCAGAAAGCATTAACTGGTGGGCAGGGCCGGCTGCTCGTGTGTTAGTGTGGAACAGCCTGTTTGCCCCTTTCCTTGGGAGGAAGCATTTAGGACACAAATTCCCACCTTAAATCCCTCACCGGCGCACTTAGTGCCAACTACAAGTAAATCACCGACCCCGTAGTGCCAGAGCTGCACGTGCTCTTCCAGTGCTGATTTATCCACAAAACATGTCACGTGCCAGTTACTTGAATTAGGATCAGGGGAAGGCGGGAATCATTAGAGAGCAGGAGAAACTCCTGAGCATAAAGAACACTTCCCCGTTTGTCTCCTCCACGATGCTGTTTTATTGCCCCCTCATGTGTGGAAAGGATGCTGAGCTGTCCCACAGTGGGAGCTGCCCGACAGTCGCTTTTGGCGCGCAAATATTGGGTCCATCTATGAATTTCCAAGCAGTCCCAGTTTCCCAGGTGCTGCAAGGTGCTTAGCAATGCTGGTGGGTGGACGGGATCACCAGGATCGGGTATTCCAGCCCCAGTCGCATTGCCTTTGCTATCGGCGAGCCTCGGAGCGCCAGGTAAATTAGACCTGGAGGAAGGGGCCCTGCATCCCTGAGTAATGAGGCTGGGAAACAGGGAGCACGTTTTCCGCTAGCTCATGTCTCACTGTATGGCATTCCGACTTCGTGACACTTCATAATAAATCATTGCTTATCACTCACATGGGAACATAACATGGTTCGAGTTAAGATTCGTTAGTGATTGTAAAGAAGAAACATGAATTGCTCCATATCAGGGCTTTTGGATCATCTCTCGGCCCACTGCAGGCATTTTTGTTTATCGCTATATTTACTGTAACTGTTGTTTAAAGCATAAATAAAAAGGGAAAGAAAGAGCAGAAAATCTGAATAATGAAAATAAATTTATTTGTCTTATTTATGTATTTATGTAAGCATTTGGCAATTACTCTGCACAGCTGCCTGTATGCAGCGTCACAGACTGCTGCACCAACATAAGTTTCAAGGGCTGGGATTTTATATATATAAATGTGTGTGTGTGTGTATAAAAATCGAGATGCCAATGCGTTCATATTCTAGAGAAGTTTCTAGCAGATTCCTGGTTTTCTAAAGCCAGGTTTGCATTAACGTGTCTACTGTGGGGCAGGGATGGTCTGACCCTGCCGTGCCGCTCTCCTGTGCTGGCTCATTCCCAGATCCGCTCCTGCTTATCCCGAATGTCCCTAGGGTGAAACTGCTGGGAATCCTCTCTCCTTCAGCCCTGCCAGCCCTGCTGTGAGCTCAGGGAGGGGGAAATGTGGGATTGAGCAGGACGGATTTGGGGAGTGCTGTATATTGGGGACTGGTGAAGCTTATGGGTTTAAGGATGAAATCAGTAGCATGTCATAGGGAAAGGGTAAATTTATTATAAAAATGTCTACTAACCAAAAATATGTGTCCCTGGAACCTTGCAAAAATAAAGAAAAAAATGTCTCCCCACCCTTCCCAAATCTGTTCCTTCCCATTTGTCACAAATAGCCTCATTATATTTTTGTTACCAATAGGGTTTGATTGTGGGAGGTACCTAAAACTGTAGGATAACCCCAGAGAAATCAGATAAGGTAAATATTTACTGCAGCTATGGCTTTGATTATTCCCCCTTCAGTAATTTGCTATTTACTTTATTAATCAACTATATAACATGTCATTTCTACTGCTCCCTGGCTGAATAATTTCCAAAACTACAAATAGCTTTCCAGATAGTTGCCAGACAGGCACAAATTAAAACTTTCAGAAATTCTTCCTAGAAATATTCTCATGAACTGATTTTTTTGCATCTTAGAATTTTAAAAGGAGATAGATTGGGTAATAATAATAATAAAAATAAAATAGAATGAAATAAATTAGATTTCTTCTTTGTTTTAGAAATAAATCATGCATTTGTTTGTCTGTTTTTCCAGAGGAATATTCTTCTTTTGACGAAAATAACAAATGCGTTCATTAGTGCTTAGCCTTCCTGGAGTGAGTGGTCTCGTAAAAGCTATGAGACAAGCTGGCAGTGGGAGCAAGCACATAGTTTGGTGTTTGTAGGATTAGGGACTTAATTTGGCAGTTACAAAAAGAAGAGACTTGATCTGCTTTTACTCGGGCAAATAATCCCCTTGATTTGTGGGACAACCTGTCGGACTGAGGTGGCACATGACCAGGGGACTGTAAATTCCCTCCCCGGATCTACCCAATCCCGCTGCCTGATGCTCCGAATCGCCGGTGTTGGCGGTGGCGCTGGGCGCTGTCCTCGTCTCCCGAGTGCTCTCAGGAGCTGCTTGTGTTTATGCCCCAGGTCACCATAGGACTTCTCTGTGCTCGGAAAATCTCCAAAGCATGTGCACTAAATGCATCATGCACAAACGTGTGAAATCCCCCAAACATCACGTTTTTAAAAGAAGAAATCTGATGTAGTAGAGCACAAGAGTAATTACGCATTACTTAAAACATTACATTATTATATGTTATTTTTCACCTCCTACCAATAGATGATTTCATATGGGTATTAAAACCTCCAGATCTTGACTCAGGAAAAGGATATAGTTTATGTACATATTTGCAATATATTTGATATGGCCTTAACCTGATCTTACTTGCAACAGCTGAGTTGATGGAATTATTCTCCATTTATTTTGGCTCACATTAAATTGGAGTTTTTGCCCCATAAGCTCCCTATAATTTCTGTAAATGGAACCACCTTTGTCAGCATTTTTAATATTTCTCCTCAGAAACTGTGTTAAAAGGTATCACAAATGCTCCACAATCTTATGGTTTATCTTCAAGAAATGAGGAATTATAAATTTGTTGATCTCTCGCCTTTTTTTTTTTTGTTGCAAAGTGGCTTAATAGCTACCCCAAATGGAGCCCAGGACAGGATAGTGCATCTTCAAAATGTTAATTCTGTTGCCAACCATGCCTGGGTTAAAAACAGATATTGAAACAAGGGAATAAATATTTGACAATGCTGTTAAGGCAACTTTGCTAATGATTTTTGAACAACCTCCAACTGAGGTCTAAATGTCTGCAATATCCATAAACAACTCTATACTGTCCAATTAGGGAGACAAAGACATAGAGTCCTGTCAGGAAGATTTGCATGGCTAAGTGTCTGAGATCACAGAGACGATGAGGGATCGTTGGAGTGATGGGGGATGCACACAACGGATGACTATCATTACGATATTACAGAGGCTTACACCTTCCCAATTACTGGCAGGATTCATTAATTACTGCAGCATTTCCCTAATAGAATCCTCTCTCTTTGGCTTATCGCTACCTTCCCTCTGTCTACGTAAACCCACAACTCAGCAGTCGATCACCTATGAAAAATTAGATGGTGCTGCTTCTAGTGGCCTATTTAAAATGAAAAGGCAACTGCAGAAGAAATAAGGAATAAAAAGGAGAAAAAAAAAGGGGGCTGTAAAACAGATATGTGGGAGCCCCAGGAGCAGCACTGGATGGGTCTGGAATTCTCCTGTTATTGAACTGTTGGAGGAAAAAAGCAGCTGCAGCGAGAAGCATCACGGTGGGTTTAAAAGCACAAAGGAAGCATCTCCCACACGTGTGCGCACACACAAACCATGGACTGCAGCTTGCAAAGCGACAATTACTTAAGGCCTGCGAGGCTGAAGTTTCACAACTCAGACTGGTGAATATTAGCGGGGCTCGACGGCGTCGCGCGCGGCTCAGCCCCATTAGGGATAATGGTGCGAGCGCTCCCGTGCTGTCACCGTGTTGCTATCAACAGCATTATCAGTATCAAGCGCTTTTACGATTATGCACAATGGCTCTTCCTGCACAAAGACGTAGCAACCACCAAACTCATTTTCTCTTTAAATACACTGCAAAGAGCGTAGATTTCAATCCTTCATCTGTTAGCAGATGAAGCAACATTTCCAAATCATCACTGATAGCATTTTTTTCCTCCCATTCTGAGGACGGCCAACTGTTCGCAGTGATTTCTATTACATTTCCTACCTATTATTTCATGTAATGGCATTCCTTAAATTTTAAATTAGCTTTGAAGAATAAAAATAATTGAATTCCTGCTGTTTTGTGTACATAGAGGGTGACAGGAGCTAATGTGATAATTTAAACTGTAAATGAGTCTTCACTTTGTGTTCATTAATTACAGCTAATTACTGAATTACAAACCTTCTTGGTTAGGCACTGTTATGTATTCATGTAGCATGTTGGATTTCCAGCTGGTAGAAAACTGTTTTATAGACTTACAAGCTGACACACCAAGCTACCACCGAAACAATTCGGTCTGAAAAATAAGGGCAGGGTGGGGGGCGTGCGGCGGCTCCTGCTCTTTGAATTCAATGAGTGATGAGAAAAAACGCTTCAAACCTGAACCTCAGGTAAGTGAGGACCTTGTGTATATAATTATAAAATATATGCTGTGGTCGGTAGGGAGGAAAACAAGGATTTGAGCTGCTGCTCTGGGTGAAGAGCATGTATCTGCTCTGCTGACACCTGTTTTACACCCGTGTTATTCCCCTGCTTTCGGCTGAGTTATTCCCTTTATAGGGGAATATCAGTGAGACGGAAATGAAGCCCTTTCAGATGGGGCCAGTGCTCCTAGCACCAATTCCTCAGCTGCACTCATGAACAGCAGGGCTGTAATATAAAACTGAAAATCCAAGGAAATATGCATTGTATTCCATATGTAAGTGCTTATTGTGCCTTACCGTGGGATTGTATGTAATGCTATAGGGCTGTCTGGAGCTTTTACTCAACATTTTCTGCATTAACAGTTCTGTCCAAACTCCTCCTCTGGGTCTGCCTTTGTCTGCCCGTGTTCCGTAGGAAAGAGAAAGCGCCGGTTGAATCGTTCTCTGCAGCGTGTGGGCAGCAGAAGCTGCCCAGCACCCAGAGAGGAGCCAACGCAACCCCAAAACTCACCTACATTGCTACCTAGACAGAAAACAGCATTTTCTCTGTTTTCACCTGCTTTTTGTTTTTCCATCTGCTAACAAAAGAGGCCACCCCATTCCCACCAATCTGTGTTTCAGTGATGCTGTAGACCCGTTCTGGACAAGGCACATAATTCCAGGGTAACCCAGCCCTTGCACGTGCCTGGGTGGGTTTATCTCCTCAGCAACAGGAGCTTCGTGCTCAAAGTAACAGAGATTGCAGAAAACAATTGAATAAATAATTTAAATGTACTCATTGTTAATTTTTATATGATCAACTTGGCCTTCAAGGTTCAGGTTTGGGAAGATGATGAAAGGTGCTTTCCTGGGGTCCTGTTCTGAGGGTTTGGAGCCTAGAGTCTTCTCAGTAGATCACAGTGTTTCATACAGTCTATAATTTAAGTGAATAATACAAAAATAGCTAAAAAGGAAGGGTCAGATTCCCAGCTGATACAAAACTGTGTAGCATCATTAATTTCAGGAGAGTTATGTTGATTCACAGCAGATGAGGATGTGGCTCAGTAGGGTTGTAATAAAGACTTTGATGAGAGGACCCCGAAAGCTGCAACCCTAATGTGTGACTGCTCACACAAACACCAGTTCAGTAACAAGGGTTTTCTGCCTAAGAACTAGTCTGTGCCTTCAGGTTTAATAATTCCGAGTCTTTTGTCCTTAAATAATCATTTTCATCTGGAGAATGGCGAAGTGACTTGTCCTAACACGGATATAAATTCACAAGTAGACTTGGCAATGGGATTTATGTCATGTCCTATTCCCTAATCACCTTCTCAGGCTGCCTCTTCTCTTTTGGGGTACAAAAAGATGTGGGGAAACCAGGGAGATGGCAGATGTGCAGGCAGAAATTCCTTTCTTCCTGGGGATAGCAGTTCTCTGCTATCATTCAATGATAATGACTTTCATTAATCTTCCGTAGGTCTTTCATCCAAGTGTTCTATTCATTCCACATATACAGAAACCGTTTAAATGCTACAATATATTAAGCAAAAATGAAAATTCTTCATATTGCATTTTAAAAATGTCACAGATAGTAACACTCTGCAACATGGTACCTACAGAGGCTCAACTTGACTAGAGAGGTTGGACTGCTGTACAGGCAGTTATCAGCTACACTCTCTAGGCTGTCTCTCACCCAACTTGTTTTCACGTCTCACTCCTTTTTGACCTGACAGCCCCTAGCATGCAAATTTGCACCCAAACTAGGCATTTCAAATGCACCAGAGGGAAGCAGGGGCCTCACACCTATTGGGAGATCAGTGCACCTAATGCCCTTTGGCTTTTTTTAGCATAAAGGCTGGTTACTCCCTGAGTTGAACAACTTGGAAGAAATGACAAGGAAGTAACAAGGGAGTAACACTGTATTTTGTATTTATTTTCTCCCGTTGCAATCGTGCTAATTAGAATGAGTAGTTCTCGATACGGTGCTTTGGGGAATGCTGATGAGGAGCACACAAAAGGCTGAAGTGCCTCTTCTGCACAGCCTCAGAGGTAGCAAACGCAGCTCCCTCTCGACTGTCGTTATCCCTCTCTCCCAGGGTACCGCGGCATTTGGGACATTACAGCACTGACATCATCATATATTGTACGTTGTATTGGCCTTGCTGAGGTCTAAATCCTCACTTTGGGGAGATTAAAACCATATTAACTTGCAGCTTATCATCACAAAATGTGCTTTCAGACAGGAGTACAGAGCCTAATTTGTGCTGGTGGGAGGGAGGCAGGAATTACATGGGGAGTGTGACATTTGTACTGGTGTGAACTTCGGGCTGCTGCGCACCTTTTGCTAGCAGGGACATGGACAGGCCTTGGTGGGGCTGTTACTCATCACACAGCATGCAAATATCTTGCAACCTGTCCTATTTCAGCTCTTTGGACATGCTGGCTTCATACTTTGGGAAAAAGGGAGAGTGAAAGACTGCGCCAACTTCCAAAATGCCACCAACAACAGCTTTTCAAAGACTTTCTCCTTCTTTCAGGCTTCAGAAAGGGTCATGGGGAAGAAGGCTCTTCGGGTAGACCTGCACCTCTTTTCTATTCACCAAGATTTGATTCTCTTTATGAGCATGATCCGCCAATCCGTAATCAAGGGTTAATTTCACAGCTCACTGCTTCATCTAGCATAATATCCATTCAGACTAATTAAATCTGTCTAATAATGTGAGTGTCTTTGTCTTTGTTCTTTCCATTCTTTGTTTTACACCCTTCACATCTCATCTCCAGAACTACACGCCATCACACTCTGCTTGACAAGCAGAATCCATCCCTAAAATTAAAACATTCCTGACCTATCTGCGATGACAAGGCAAGCAAGCTTCACAGCGCTGCGGCCCATGAAGGGAGCTGACACATTTGTTTTTAATTTCAAAAGAGTAGAAAGTGAAGATCTGACCCTGTCAATCAGGCCCTGTGACAAGTTTAATCATTGCTGCCCCACAAAAATCACGGCTAAATAGGAATGCAAATAATGTATCACAGGGCTCTTATAAATGCTAATCAAGGAGAAGTAATCAACTGACAATTTCACTGATCTCCTTTCTGAAGAAGTCAGTCAACGCACTGTCTCTGGACCACAAAGAGAAGAAAAGACAAAAGGCATAGATGCCGTTTCCCCAAAAAAACTATCCTTTTTCAGGGCTTTCTTTTTCCTTTTTTCTAGAGAAAAAGAGAGAATTCGCTCTTTTTGATCCTCTACTGAACTTTAAAGCAAAGCTGTTTCTCAGGAACTTGAACAGTTATGTGTCAAGTGTACTTTATTAACAGTACCCTCCCAACCCAGAGACAGCACTTGGAAACTTCTGCTAAAATAAAAATCTTCATTTGTCTTTGTCATTCATCCATCTTCAAAATTCTTTTCCATCTTAACAGCTTCTGTCCTCTACGGGCAATATATTTAGTGATATATGAAGTTTTACAAGTGGAAAGCTAATAGTTAAGATCACATTTTTTTTCCCTAGCTGCTTCTCCTCCCCCCAAAAATAAAAAAAATGAAAAAGAAAAAAAAAAAACATGCTTGGAATTTATTTCAGTGTAAAGGCTCTCCTCAATACAAGGGTTTTTAACTGTCTATCCTTTTATGACCTTTTTTAATGTGGTAAAGAACAGAAAGTGCAGGCTTAGTGCCAGGCTTTTGCACATGAATTCTGCATGGCAAAAAGTCGTTGCTTAACCTATGTACAGAGGAGAGAAGGGCCCAGGACAGCCAGATGCATGAGATTTGTAATGCCATTTGCTACTATCATTTTTTTGTGGTTTACTATGGTAAGCTGTGGTTCACTGTGGTAGGTCCTGCTGGGCCCCATCAAGCATTAGAGTTACTGTATTGGCACAAAACAAAAGGATATGGTTTGGCCAATGAAACTCAATGCAGGGAGATTAAGGAGTATAAAGATTGAAGAGGTAAAGTTCAAAGAATCCAGTTGTTTGAAGTTTTTTTTTTCTTTTTTTACTAAACTACTTCCTTGCACCAAGACAATATATAAAATGCAACAAATAACTCACGGAGGGCTTCAGAAACAGAATTAGGCTGCCAGCAGGGTACTGCAGAAAATTTCTGCTGCAACAAAACCTGGTGCTTTATACCCCATGACAGATACTTACAGGATAGACAGAGCAGCAAGAGCGGCGGTGTCACAATTTCATCCATCAGGCTTCACCTCTCAGCCTGAGCTACAAAGATCAGAGCCTGGCTGTGCCCTAGCCCACCCGGGCTGATACCTTCACTTTGCTGAGCCTGAAAACTGCAGTAGCTCTTGTTCTTGGGAAGATGCCACCAAATCTTTTCCATCCTGGTCACTGAACCAGCCTGATTTACATATGAACAATGATAGATGGGAAAAATCTTTGGTAACTCCCAAGTTTCTATTGGAAAGAAGCTTTGCAGCAACCATAACTTCTGTGCCATCTTTCTCTCGCAGTTTGCTGCTAGACAGGGATGTTCCCAGCAGCAAAGTCTCCATAAAGGATGGATGTGGAAGGTGGGAGTAAAAAACAGAAAAAGAAATTGAAAAGCACTTTGCAGTTGTCATGTCACTTAGCAACAACCTTTTTCCAGTTCACGTCAACACTGGCAGAGCAGAGACTGCACAAAGCACCCTACTGAAATCCGGGTAAGCAGCGCAAGTAGGAGGACAAGAAGGAACTCAATAACCAGTTAATCACAGAGGGCTTTCATTTATGGTGTGTTATGTCTCATCTGAGATATGTTTTACATTGCAGTCCCTGGGGCTAGACACTCTCTTAAATATTCCACAAGATCTAGCAGTCACTGCTCTCCCGAGTGCTACTGCAGAGTGAATGTACAAACACTGTGAGGCGCAAAGCAAAATTCAGCTGTTTGTGTCCTAAATGGCCTAAATTTAAGTGACGACTCTGTCTGTCTGTAGTTCCACTCCCAGATGAGATCCAGCTTCAATTTCACAAACTTTTCCCTTTTGGATCCCAGTCTTTGATTCTTCTCTCTCTCTTTGGTTCCTGGATTTTCATAAGAAGATCCAGGCTTGTAAACCATCAACCCCTACATTTTCTTCCAGATGTTAAATCTGGAAGGCTTCTTCTGGCTTTATACCAGATATTTCTATCAGGTGGAGAAGGTATCTGCATGCTGGTAGAAGGGAGGAGGTATTCTTCCTGAAAAATTAAATGTCTAAAATTAAAAACCCTAGCGAGCGAGAGAGCCCAGTGCAGGCCACCTTGCAAGTTCTAAGGAGAATGATAAGTCATGCACTTCTCTACTTCAATTATAATATTGCCCTCATTTGCTTAGCTTCAAAGAGTTAGGATTTAATTGTTATCTGTTCCCATACTATTAAAGGCCAGCTGAGTGGCTGAAGGGCTGATTATTAAGAAAACATGAGGAAACCTATTCTGTGTGATTTAGGTATTCACTGAGCTACTACTGCTTTGCTCAAGAGGAAGAGAAATTGCAGGAGCAGGTCGGAATGAATGCCCTGCCTATGGTTGCTCTCTGAATATAGAGCTCTGCAGAATGTATGAAATATTACACAAATAGAACATTAGTATGTGCCAAATTAATAACACGCATTATCTAGCAGCCATGCAGTGATGCTTATTGTACAATTCTAAATCACCCTAATGGGAAGAAAAAATCAAAATCCATCACTTTGTGCCTGATTTCCTCCCCTTGCAGTTACAAAAAGCGACTTCTTGCAGACGGAATTGGTTTAGATGCATCGTGGGCGTTGCCGAATGACCAGCGCGCACTGCCAGCAACCAGGAGCCTCCGAGCTCTGCTCATGCTCTGGGCTCGGAGGGCCTTTAGCGTAGAGCAACTGCACTGCTATTCCAGTACGTCTGTCTTCGGGGTTGCGGAGTGACAGCCTGATTTTTACCAGTCTATTAAACACAATCACACATACATACATATTATACTTTATTTTTAACCAGGCATTCAGCATTCGTGAATATATAAAAATATAAATGCTGGGAAGCACACGTTCAAACTAAACTGCTAATCAAGTCTGCTTTCGCCCTGCCTAACTACACACACGCACACGCACGCGCTCAGACTCTGAAGAAATCTTGCCAAACAGAGAAGAGACTCTTATTTTTTACAGCTGGGTTTCGTTTTTGCAGCTGCCAAGTAGCAATGAAAAGTAACCCCGGCGCTCAGGCCAGAGGACGTGTCCCCTGCTTTGAGCCGGCTTCCTGGAGCGCCGAGTCCCCGTGCGGGGCCGTCGTGCTGGGCTGGCAGCGTTCAGCACGGAGCCAGCTAAGAAAGTCAGTGTGCTCAGCCCAAAACCTAAAGAAATGGTGCAAAGGTGAATGAGGCTCTGGAGCCGTGAGGATGCCAAAAACTCATTTTTTGGACATTTCTGTACATCAGAGGAATCATGCACAGAAATATCCTGTTATTTTCAATTCAGACTCAAACTCACCTGAAAGGTGGAGTGGGGACATGCAGGACTCACCATACCACAGAGAGGGCAGCATGAGGTATTAACTCAAACCTGGCTGGTCTGGCTCAGGAAAGGAAATTCTGCACTAAAAATCCAAATACAGATAGTGGCATAATCTATAAACTCTAGTAAATGAATACTATCATCTTCATATAGATGACCATTACATAATGTAAGTTAAGAAAGCTTGATAATACATTTACTCAACGTGGGCATGTTTTGACATAATGCAATCTGTGGAAGTTTCTTAGGGAATTGGGAATTTTTATATTTTTCTGGATATATGTTAAAACTCATTTTTTGAAGGAAAAAAAGGTGGTCTTGGGGGTAAGGCATGCAACTTGTTAAACAGAAGAGCAGTTCTGACAACTCTGAGTAACATTCAGAGGAGCTCTGCTCCCATGTCTGGAGTAATTGAGCTATCATCTCTGTGTCTGTCAGGTGTCAGTCATGCCTCAGCTGGATGTGATGAATTGTATCGCGAGCCAAAAACTATCAGCTCGCAATCTGTGTGTTTTATCTACGTGATCTGCACCAGAACGGGCAGTGCAGCCTGCAATGTGTTTGCACTGCTACTAGTGACACGAAGTCTAGATCTTGACTGTGGTCACTGAGCACAACCGTTCTTTTTTTTTTTTTTTCTTTTGTAATTTAGGGATTTGAACTCCTTATTCTCTTATTCTTTAGCTTTTATTCCAAATCAAATAGGCGAACAAAACAATCACAAAAAATTTAAGACTCTCCAATATAGTCCTATGGGAAACTCATTTACTGTAAAAATCTACCGCTAGAACAAAGTTTGATAGTGCCCACAGGAGATTTAAAGTGAGAGTAAAATGGAAGAATGTTACATTATAAAAGAAAAATAAAAAAGAGAGAAAAAAAAGAGACAGCAAAAAAAGCAAACGCAGTGAAAAATAATCTCTGCACTTCATAAAACCAGCAATGTTCATTATTGCTTTCCTATCATACTGAAGTTTATGTTGGAAATTTATCTTCAAAGTCTGGAGTCACTTTTCACAAAAAGCTGCCTCCTGTCATTCAATATCTGTTGCATTCCCCCGAGCATGGCGGTGAGTGATTTTAGGGAGGACTTCAAGGATCCGGCTTGCAATAAGTAACAGGTTTCCTTCTCCTGCAATCCCAAGTTAACTGACCAATCGAATCTCCACAGTTTTAAATCATAAATAGCCCATAATACCAGTGTGCCATAAATGAATGCTTCTTTATGAAAACAATAAACCAAAAACAATCTTTTTTTTTTTTTTTTTTACTTAAGCTGATTATAAAGTTAGTTCTGTAGTTTATTAAGTTGTGCAGAAATTGGGCTTGTGATGAATCATTAAACAAAGACATTTTTTTGTACAGCAATAAAGCCTCAAATGATTAATTAAGGGCACAATGCCAAAACAAGTGTCTTTGTTTAAAACGCAGTGGACAAGACAGGCTTGGGAAAGTTGATGTCTTAAGTAGACGCCACAACATGTTTTTAATTATGTTCAGGAAGAAGAACAAGAATGGGAATTGCCAACTGTTTGGAAAGATAATTTTTTTTTTTTAGAAGAAAGATTAGAATAAAAAAAAAACAAACAGAGCATTATTGATTTAACACAAATGCCATTTGTTGGGCCTTTTGTAATTTCCTTATTAGTGTCATCATTCTGGAGTTCATATGCTCCCTTCTGTTATAGCATTTGGCACACATTCAGCTCCCAGCAATATGATACAGTAAACATTCAGTGACTGCTCATATTAAAATGTTTTATTTGTTGTAACTGTACCACTGATCAGGCAGTGCAAGCCCTAAATTATCCCGCCTGTTTCACGAGCTGACTCGAAGGGGACGGGCTGGTGGCCGCTCTCATGCGCGCGCACAGCGGCGAGCGGAGCCGTGCGCTTGGCCACAAACCTAGCAAGAAGTTCACGCAACCTCAGCTCTGCGCAGCTTCTTGCCAAGCGTGTTTGGACGGCTCAGATAAAGCAGACATGAGCTCGAGTCCGTGCCTCTTCACCGTGACAGATTTTGTTACATCACCAGCGTCGGAGTGTATGTGCTCACGGTGCAGGGGAGTTCTGCAGACTCCATCTGACAAAGCCTTTTGGGGTAAGTTTTACTCAAGAGGCTACTTCACACCTAGTCTAACATAACCAACCACTAGACCCGCTTTCAAAGGTGGAAAATCAGTTGCCTCCTCACTTTGTGTGTGCTTAATTGCTGCCTGAGTGGATGCAAGGCAGGCAAGGCTAGATGTAGTCCAAAGCGGGTGGTACAGAAAGCCTTTCTGCCCACCCAGCAGTGACACATCCACCAAGAGTCCTTACTAATGGAGAACTCCTTTATTTCTTAAGAGGCTCATTCCAGCCTTGATCTTTATGCAAACCTCCCCGTGCCCTCAGCAGGAGGCTGCTGTGGATCAAGGGTAGAGCGTGACCTTCATGTTGTAGTGCACTTCCCTGGATCATAATTAAAAAAGTAATTTGGCCCTCTCCACAGAACGGGCTTTGACACCTCTGGAGTAGATGCGTGACCTTACAGGCCTCTTCATCTCTCATTTGTCCCACTTGAAATGGCACATATGTAAGCATGTAATCAGTCTGTAATTACATGGCCAACATGTTGAAATGCAGGCTGTTCCCCATCCTCTCTATGAGCAGATTTACATATTAGCACTTACTATTAACACCTACTAGCCTTAATGAGACATACCCATGAAAGTCTTGTACATGTGTAAATATGAGAACTGACCTCAATTCTCTTTGAGTCCTCTTGCTTTGATAGTGATCCAAAAGAAAAAATGAACAGTTAATTATTTCCACTGAATATGCCATGTATTTACCTGTGGGTATATGATAGAGGGAAGGTTTTTACAGGCATTTCTTTAAAAAACTGTTAGGAGTATAGGTGGTGAGGAATGGGAGAGTTGGGCTGTGCATTTATCATTTCTCCACCATGAATTGCTGGGGAAACCGATGGGCTATGAAGTGATTTAGCTCAGGACAGAGGCCAAACACCAAATCTGCCACTGAACTTCTCTCTAAGGCCTGGGTCTGCTCTGGGTATCGAGTCAGTGCTCAGGGCATCAGAGTAAACACAATAACTAATCAGATGCAGCAAGTTGTCAAAGGTATATGGATGCTATAAAACTTATAAGGATCCCCTTAGGCAATAGTAATAACTGTGTGTGTAAATTCTGTACATAGCAAAGCAGAATAGATTCTAATGGGCCTCAATAAAAGCAAAGAAAACATACGTGACACTTATAGCAATGAGGAGAGTGTGAGCACCAATTAAAATCTTGTCTATATCCTCTGATATTCTGTCAGGATACTCCTGGCACAAAGGTGGCAGGTCCTAAAAGAGCGACCCAAAAAAAGTGGCTGATCCAAACCATAATCTTCTAAACTGCTACTGATTTTAGAGAGTGGTGGATGAAGGAACAAGATAAACCAATGAAGCTTAACTGAATAGATTTTGTAAGTTCTGTTGCTTTAACTTATTTTGCAAAGATGATATAACTAAACATTTTAAATGTGTACACTAAGAAAAATACTAATTCTGCATGAGTATTTGATTTAGTTTTGCACAAAATTATAATGCTAAATTCCTGACTCCTACATTCAAAGTTAAAAAAAAAATATAGCTAAATTGCATTAGACAAAGTCCTTTGTGATGAATTTGGATTCTGACACCAAACTAATCTCAGGGACAGCATCCTTCCCACACTACAACCACGTGAAGCAAACGTGTGACACCAAAATCTGTCTCATGTTGCTTGTGGGAGGGACAGGAACGTTTCTGCAATCCCCGGTGGGCTTGTAGCAATGACTTCTCTTGCTGCTGAGAACGCACCAACCTGGGCGAAAGACACGGGTTAGATGGTAAGAGAAACCCAGGGATGAAAGGCCGAATCTAAAACCACGTAAGCACAAAGGAGGGATCCTGCTGGGTGCTGAGCCCCCGCCGCTCCTGCTGACCTCAGTGCAAACCAAAGGGCCGCCTGGATCTCCACATCTCCATCGGCCTCAGAGGGAGCCGCTGGCGAGCTGCACCTCCAAGCTGCACCTCATAGCAGACAGGCCCCTCTTTGAAGTCCAAATGCTCTTTCTGGCTGTTTCTTTCACTGAGATCTATGTTTATCCATCAAACACATCTTTTAAGTTGATTGATATTAGGTACATTTGCTCCACATCAATCCCTAACGGTGGTCAGAGAGAGAGCTGCGAACTATTTGGTTCCCATGTAGAAAGGCTGGATGCCTTGCGGGGTCAACCTTGCTAAAGAATATACCCACTGGCAGGAAACCTTCACAGATCTTCACGTATATGTGTGCAAGCCCTACTTACTCTCTCATTCAGTTCTTAAAGACAGAAAAGTTTCCATTGCTCTTTACATGAAGCCAGTTAACCCAGCAGTATTAGTTTGCCGTGGCCTTGTATGAACTCCACCAAATGAACCACAATAAACTGTCTTCCTCCTCCCTGTTTCATTACACAAAGCTATTTGCCTTTCTTGAAATTAAGTCTGTAAAATAAGTGTGCCAGCGGGTTAGGAGCCTGTTGTCGTCCGCAGATATTTACTGCAGCTGTGGTTGCTCTCTTTGAAGACCGAAATGTCCAATCAAAAGACTAAAATAGAGGGGGGAAACCTGCAACTCAGAGAGGTGTCTCCCCTCATGGGAACATAACCATTAAGTTTAAATAAGCCCCCTTCATCTCCTGAGCTGTTCAAGCACACAGAAAAGCCAGCAGCGTGTTTCCCTCTGCCTCGCAGAGGCACAAGCGGAGCCTCCTTGGTGGGACGGTGCTTCCCACGGAGGCTGAGCAACCCCCGACGGCTCCGTGCTGCTCCCGGACGCACGGGGAGGCCGCTCGGGAGCCTTGCGGGAGGCCCGGAGCTGTCGGGATGCGTCAGGACTGCTTTGCAGCCCACAATTTTATATCTTTGATGAGAAACTTAGAGTTATTTTCAGCACGTTGCAGTGCTAAGGCATGAATGGGAAGGAAAAGGTCCATTACAAAAAGAAAGAAACATAATTCTTAGTATTCACTCTTCAGTAGAGCATATACGTGGAATGCTAATACCTTTACTGCACTTTTTTCATTGTGGAGCAAATTATCACAATCTCTTTTGGATTCATTTACCCAAAGCTTTAGTCATTGTCCAGACTCAGCCAAAGCATCTTAATGTGAGTAACATCCAGCACAGGAGTGGGCTATGGACATGTAAAACTCTTACTAACAATTTTGCGAGCACATGTGAAGTCATTGGCGGCACTTAGCTCTCACCAATCCCATGTAGATGCAAATTGGCATTCATAATTTAAACAAGTCCTTTTTGTGCACCCCTGCAAGAAAAGCCGGATACGAAAGGAAAACGGAACACTTTCTCCGGATACAGTGAGGATCAAGCAGAATCTCATTAAGGACCACTTCAAAGATCAGTTCTTCATTTCCATACAAACAAGTTTAAATTATCTTGTGTGAATCTGCTGTTAGCTGTTGCACTGTTCCATTATGCATGATTCTTGACTGCTTGTATCATGAAAATCTGCACAGCGCTCCATTAGTGATTTTCAGTGTTATGCTAAAGCTTGCAAGTGGTCATGTTATTAGGTTAAAGTACTATATTTTGCATATTTATTCTGCCTTACCACATTTATTGCTTCTGATACTGGCCGAGCAGAATTTCACATGAATTTGACCACCTACTTTGCATGACTTGTGTGTGATTGCAAGTGCAAACACGCTGGAGAGCTGAGCACAAATAAACAGTTGGAGAGATGACTGGCTTTGCGCTCACGCTTGCACCACGATTTTGATCCAGGTCTGAAAAACGCATGTGCAGTTCCTGCAGAAAGGCACTCTGGATCAATTAGATGTATCTATAAAATTAGTCCTTTTAAATAATTCAAAATAAACTATGCAACAAAGTTCATTATGGTATAAATTATTGGCTTTATCACAAAGGATTTATTTTTACACTTAGGTAGTTTAAAGAAGCTTTTCTCAGTATTTTCCTTGGTGGAAATAAAAACTATATCATCTGGTTTGTATGTCTTTATATTTGTCTTACTTCTGGGATGCACCATATTATTAACTTTCATGGAATATATTCGGTTCTGATTATTGAAAACATCTTGCTTGCTTCAGGGATATTTATATTAGGAAGGAGTTTTGTTACAAAAATCAGGGGCATAGATGATGTGTTACAAAGACAAATATATCGTTCATTATATTTATAAGAGAAAATAATTCTCTTTTTATGTGTTGATTAATTTGCAGATCTTTGGGTCATGGCTGAATGATCATGGGAAGCAGAGTTAGAATATATATTGTATAAATCAAAGTTGCCCAGAACCAGCCTTCTTTAATAGGAAGTGAAAAGGTATTTTTTTTTAAATCCAAAGAAAATATATGAGAAAAACCAATAGTATTTCTCCTCCTTGCCAAAGAAGGGACATTTCTTTAAAAGAGAATGGGGAAGTGGCCTTCTGGCCAGCGGTAGGAGCACGATACTTGCAGAATCAGGCAGAAGCCTGGAAACCGTTAGAAGGAAATACTTTCAGAAGATTAAATTGTGGGATTCATTGCCACAGGATGTGACTGTAGAAAACACATAAATTGAACAAAGTAGAAGTGTGGTCAAAAGTGTAAATTATGCTAAAGTGTCAATGTGCTCCAGAAGTGCTGGGATACCCTCACAGGAGTCCGTGAGCACACACAGCCCTGCTCTAGACTCATCTGTGCAGCCCCAGATGATGCAGGACAGCGCAGAAATAACAGGAATAATAGTCACTATCTGAGCAGACACTTCTGAAAGGCTCATTATGTTGAGATGCAGCTGAACCAAAATACTTTTCCCAAACAGTCTTGAAGATTTGACGTGATTGACATCTGAAACCAAATCAAGAGCTACGTTTTGAAAGAAATTCTCTTTTTTCACCCACAAGGGGCCAAGTGAAATCCCTGAATACCAGCCTACCAATCCATCTGCTGCCTCTCTGTGGGGCTATTCAAATCTATATCCAAAATTTTAGGCTTCATCTGATCTCTGATAATAGATTGTCAGCTCTGATGCTTTATCCTCATAAATTGCAGGCTGACACACATCCCTTCTCAGGTAGTTCATTCATCTTAAAGCATTTTTTGCTTCTAATTTGTCATTTTTCTTCCTACTTCCCCACTGACCACAAATTACAGATGGTGTCTCATCATGGGGCACCATAACAACAATAAAAACCTCAACAAAACAGTAAGGATCCAATCCTGAGTGATACCAAATGCCTTCAATCTGCACGGATATACGTGTAAGGAGAGATGGTACCAAGGGACCCACTTTTCTGGGTCCAGTTTTTTTTTACTTATGAGAACCAATGCCTGCAGGATCTGCTGATCATCATTAGCAGCAGCCCACCAGCTCTGCTACCTTCCCGCTTGCACTGACTCACCAGGCAGTGAGAAAGATCCTCCACGAAAGATCTTCCACGAAAGACCCTGCACAAATGCGAAGACAGGCACAGGCACAAAGGAACTTGGTGCAAAACTACAGCACAGGAGACAACAAACGGATGCATTAAGCATTCAAGGAAGAATGAAATAACTTAGACAGCAGAAAAGGTTGAGGTCTCAGCAAAGCAGCAGCTTAACTATTACCGAGCTGAATTAGCTATTTTCACTTTTTTTTTTTCCCCCACTTGCTACACAGCTGCAACTTTAGATACCAGTCCATTTTCTGCATCATTGTGTTTTCCCTCTGCTGGCCATGCTTTAAGATGACTCTTCTGAAGTTAAAGACAGGGTTAATGAAAGTGGTCTAAATTTGACAATATTGCCACTTTGCAAGGCAAACTGGGCATGGATAACAAAATCAGGAACACGCCGTATCTGTGAACTGACATGGAAAGAAAAGAGGCTCAGACTGTCCCCGTACCATCATACACTTCTCTCCAAAACAGTCTAAATGCTGCTATCACCAAAAAAAAAAAAAAAAAAAAAAAGAGATTACTGTCACGTTTTCATACGGGCATGGGCAGTTACTGCATGCAGATAAAATTAATTAGCTACATTTACAATTCCTGCAGCCGCGTGTTACAGTCGCAATAGCAAAGAGAAGGTTTCCTTGCACCCGTTTCCTCCCAGTTTTCAAGTGTCTGCAGACACCTGTCCCGTCAGCCTCACCTTCTGTGACACACTAATGTGCAGGAGCTCAAATATTAAAGAAACGTCTGCATTATATTTTTAAGGCATCAGGAGTCTTTTCTCCCATCTCCCACCAGATTTTTAACGTTAAGCAAGAGCATAAAACTACCAGAAAGCCTTTTCCTGGTGTTAAACCTGTAACATGCGACAGGGGACAGGGATCGCTCGGAGAGGCCACCCGGCAGCCCAGCCTCCTGGCTCCATCCAAAACCCAACTGTGCCAAGGAGTTAAACCCACCGCCTCCCTCCACTACCCTGAAGAAAATGGATGTGATTTTCTTTACAAAAGAGCATTTCATTTAGGGAGAGAAAGAAAAAGGAAAGGCAGAGTTAACATAGCCATTATTCTCCATCTCAGGGAAAGCAAATCCTATTTTGCCTGTCATTACAGTAGGTAGAAAAATCCTTTCATCCAGTCATTAGTTGTAAACATTCCCTCGCTGCCTGGGACCAGGCCTCTGTTTCCCATCCCGTGCCGAAGCCATTTTCTAATACTAATGTTTTATACACACATCTCAGATACAATGCGAACTCCCCCAACCCCAAAGGCAACAGGGCATTCGTTTATACTAAATCAGAAGTGTCACCCTTGGCAACCTGCAGCACTGAAACATTTATTCGGCTTCACATTGCTGGCACTTAGAATTATTTCTTTCATGCCTGATAGCCGAATTACAATATGGCAGGTTTCCCCGGAGCCAGCGGATCATTAGTGCCAGCTCACAACATACTTTCAACTGATATGGCATTTCATGTACAGCTGCCAGTCAAGAGCTGCGAATGCAAATGCGGGTGGCCCATTGGTGTTCAATTACGGCACCGCGAGCATCCGCCGCTCCGCGCCGTGACTGGCAGCGCAGCACGAGGGGAGAACACGGGCAGAATTCCCTCCGGGAAGCCGGCTGCGAGCGCAAGAAGTTTTTACATTTGATTTCCATATTTATTCTTCTTTTTTTTTTCCCCCCTCTTTTTCTTTTCTTCCCCCTTCCGTGTGTTTTTAAACACCGGGCCCGAAAAAAATACTTAGCACAGCTTGTTTTACAAATACACAGTCTTGCTGGCTCTGTCAATTGCCAAGGCCACATCAGCAGAAGATTAGGCCTTTTTCCCCCCCTTTTCCTCCCTCCTTGTTTGAAATACATTCCTTTTTTCTTCAGAAAGGCCCAAGATGCTTTAGCCTTGAGGGAGTTTTAGGCTCTGGGGAATCCGTTATTATAGTCCATTTCCGTGATTTTTGCTCTCCTTTTCTTGCAGCAGAAATATGATGGCAGCCCTTTCCATGACACACATCTTACACCATTCGTGAGCTCCTTCTTTCACGAAATACCTCTATAGGTCCAGATCCACAAGAGCTGATTCTGAGAAGTGCACAAAGCAATGCAGGACATTTTTGTTATGGATTTGCTTGTTTTTGGATATGGATATTTTATATATGGATGTTATATAAATATATGGATATTTTTATGGATATGTTTGGTTTTGGATTAAGAAAATAGCAGTTAGTCAAACCTGGTTAAAACTAAAGACCAAGCACAGAACAGGAAAGACAACTTCAACAGTAATTTTGTGTGCGAGTGTGAGAAAGCAGAATCAAAGGGAAATGTTTCTATTTATGATGATCACCACTCCTCAGACTAGGCTAAGATGATATTATGGCCAACACAAATCTATCCATGTCCCACAGTTACTCTGGAAACACATACAAAGGTGATAAAGCCATGGGACTGGGTATTTCATTATGTTACTTTACTGGAAATGAAGAACCTCTTATGAACATCATCAGCATTGAACCTCTACCTCTTAAAATATTATTTAAAAAATTAAGTAGTTCTAATGTTTGTATAGTAGCCATTTTTTAATGTTAATCACTGAGTCACATTTAGAATCCTTTAAAAACAGGAAATGATGTGAATGACTAAATGCCTTTGTTGTTCTTTAGTTATTAAAGCACAGCAGAAGCCAATTAGACTTGTTTTTCTCAATGCTAAATAATAAAGTCGAATCCTCTTATAATCTGTAGCCAGACAGCAATCCTCCGCAGCACGGCACGATATGAAAATGTCCAGAAATCACAGGGATGGAGAGCCCGATTCTGCGTTAATAAGAATTGTTTGTATGACCGTGTCCTAACTCGGGCTGTCCGCGGGTCAGGAACCTGCAGGGGAGGTGCTGGAGGGTCAGGTTTCCCCTGCCTGTGCAGGGCCCGGGTACACCCCTGCTCTGCTGGATCTCCTTCTCTATTTAATTGTCTGCTCCTGAGAACAAAGTACCAGGTTCAACCTCCCCAGCACATTATTTCTCCTGCAAATGCCAATAAAGTGCACACATGGTCACTGCTCGCTCTAGAGCTACAGTGGAAGCTTCTTTTGCTGCTTGCAATGCATCTCAGGAAGGTTTGAGATTGGATCTTGTTAAGAAAGCATTTCTGCTTCGTTCTGAAATGCTGCTTAGTTTTGCTCTCTTAAGGTCATAATACAGAATCTTAGTGGGTTTAGTATTGTGCAAAGGCTGTGATATTTCACGTGCCTTTCGCAGTCTGATACTGCAAGTCATGCTACAGGAATTAGATTTGCACAGAACAGACTAAAGGTTCCTGCAGAAAATTCCCTCCCACTTCCCTGCTATTTCATCGACTTATACCACACGTCTGAATATCTCATCTCTGCTCAATGATTAGCATAATGGTACCATAAGTGACTATTTGCAGGGAGGGAAAGGAAAGCAAAAACCAACACGGTAAATTTAATCAGAAACATTTTAAATGATTCTTAGATGAATTCTTGAAAATGAAATGCCCAGGTTGTCTCCAAGTAAAATCACAGTTGGTACATTAATATATTCTTCTGTGCTTCTTTTTTTTCTAGTATGTTGTAGAAGAGTTTTAAAATTAAATTATCAGTTGTTTTAGTACTTGTTTAATACCACAGGTCTAATTAGTTTGAGTACATTAGAGGTTACCTTGGAAATGATATTCCATGATGCTGTCCACTCCTAATTGACATATCCTACATGAACTGATTTCTCTACCTTTGGAGAAGTAAATGCTTTTCCCTTAAGGAATGAAGTGAGAGATTTTTTCTGTTGCTTCTAGTTCAAGATGACAATCAATGCCCAGATCTTCACAGATTAATTCCAAAAGACAAACTTGGTCATACCTGACTGGTAAGAAGAAGGTGCTTTACCGAATACATTTGTGTGTGGTATAAAAACCTGACACAGAAAAAAAAAAAAAATCACGGGGTAAAAATCCAATGGCTTAATTATGGGCAGAAATACAGTTGTTTAGACACAGCTGAATGCCCGGCAGTTCCTGCCATAGCTACAGCCGCTGCATGTTCTCCAGCCCAGACCCTCAGCTGAGTGGAGGCTGGTGTCAAATAACTACCCTGAGATCATATCCCCTCTTAATGGGATAATGAAACCTGATGCAATTCTTAAGTCACACATACACAAAGGGAATAGAGACTATAAATGTGATCCTTTCCATCCAAGACATCAATTTCCATGCACACAAAAGAAGGATTGCTGGATAGCGCGAGAACAACCTGCATGTTTGCCTTTGGAGCACTCGTTAGAGGCAAAGATCTCAAGCTCCGTTGTGTACACCCAGACGTATTTTACAATAGGTCCCTGAACAAGGCCGATGCATTCAATGCCCAATTTCACAAAGCCTATCAAGTAATATTTTTAATTGATACTTATGTAATTATTCTTGCACATGAGGCTCCAGCTACCTCACAAACATGTTATTTAATCTTCCCTTAAGTATTTGCAACCACCATAACAAGCCTTTCTCCTAATTATTATTGTCAGGAACCTAATTTCTGACATACAACCCTGTCCACTACTATCATGTTTTTCTTGAAGAAGAAATGTTTGTTAGAAATGTGTTTGTTGCCACTCTATGACATTTTCCTTGGTTAGCAGTTTTCAAAACGGGTCAAACAAAAGAAGAGTCCAGAGATTACAACTTAGCTGAGTAGTTAGATGGTATTAAGCCCAGGAAGGTTTCAGGTTCAAATCTTGCTTTGCCTAGATCAGAGGAGGAGGTTAAGCTGACTCTTAGGAATTTTGAGGATCCAAAATTCGAGACTCTACACGAACCGAGACTCATTTGACTGACATAGGCCTTGCCAAGGGAAAATCATCCAGACTTGAAATTTAAAACGTACTTAGAAGTACCTCACACCTAAGCTTATAAGCTTTAACACCTACCATGAGCCTTCCAGCTGAGAGGGTTAAACACACAAGTTATATCCTCTAAGGCCTGTGACCTCTGGGTTGGTGTTCACTCCTATCACTCACCTAAGAGCTGCTCTTCTAGAAACCTGTTTGCTTCTAATTATGGGGAAATAAATATTAGGACTATTGGTGGGCCAACTAATTTCAGAAACTCTCTAGACCCATATTGCAACCACCGTTTCTTTTTTTTTTTGTAGCCACGCTAGCTGCTCATAGGTAGCATTATGGGGCAAGGCATTGGACTGCTAATCACCCCATTTATTTTTCTTTTTTTTTCTCAACAAACCAGGAAACAGCAATGGCAGGCACGAAAATGAAAAACAGCAGGTTTCATTCTTTCGGTATAAACACCACTCGGTTGCAAATGATTTCCATCACGTATAAAGTGGGACTGCTAAATGCAATGAATGACACCTCTTGCATTGAAAGACAGATGGTAAGGCAGATGAGGGTAAAACCTGGAGAATAAACCTGTAAATGTCCTGCAGCCGGGAAAGAAAGAAGTGAGGAACTCTAAGTAGCTCTGCTAAGTAGCAATGAAAAGAATTTAACTGGGATAAGATCTACTCCTAAAGCTATTTAGGAATATTGGAATTTTCTGAATAGGGTAACGCACATGGTAAGTTGGATTGGATCGTTCTTAAACAAGATTTCAGAGGCAGGGTAGGTCAGATGTTTAGACATGCACTATTCTGAAATGAATGTTTCAGAATAAATATACTACATTCATATATTAGATCTATTGGCAATGTATTCAATATATTGATTAGTTTTATTGCTACTCAGTAGATGATAGCATTCGTTTCAAATGCACTGCACTGTTTCAAATTTAAGAAAATGCTTTCCTCAAATATTCTTATCCCCTGCCATGCCTCCGTCTCTCAGTCTTGCACACCTCCCAGTCTTAGGCACACATGCAAAAAATTACGAACATTGCAAAATAGACATGTACTTTCTGTTAGTGGAAATGAAAATTTTGCAAAATTAATGTCCAAATCAATGGCCACTGTGTTGGTCATTTGACTGTGTTTTTATTGCCTTTGTGCCTGCAATATCTTGGAAGCTGTGCAAACAAATCAGGTGTGCAAATGAGATTGTAGTCAGGAAGATTTGGGTTTTTCTCTGTTACTTTATACTTTAATTTTTTTACGAGTCTCTTGTGTCTAGTTTTGTTTATAATGCCTAGTGGCAGATCCTATTTGTGACTTATCATTTTAAAGCAGTTTTTGTATTTCATCTCTGTAGAATTCCCTCTGGAGGATGCTTCCAAGGAGCTAATCATGCCAACAAAGTTGCAGAGGAACTCGGTAAAAGAAGCAGATTATGTTATTGCACATCTGCAGAAATGTCAAGTTCACCTGGGCTACGACAATACATGTTCTTTTTTTTTTCCTATTTTTTTTTTGGTAGGATGGGTGGAAATGATTCACCGTCACTCATGATGTGCATCACTACATTCCCTGGTATGGGGGATGAGAGAATCAGTGAGCAGAATTGGGGCTGGAAACCAAAGCGGTGCTTTATGCAGTTTCTTTCCCACACAACCAATTTCAAAACCTGTTCAAGTGTCCAGCACTTCGATTGTACATAACATGCTAATCATGAAGCTTTACACCCCCAAATTGTCAAGTGATCAAACAACTACCTGAACACAGAAAAATACCTATCAAGATTCTCATATTCTTGGATTAAAGGCTATGAAAGGTTTTCTTGTAAAAACCTCTCCATTTACTATACACAAGGACCTACCCAGGGGGTAAATCATGGTTTGGGGAGCAAGTATCCACCACAACTGAGGAGTCCCAGGTGCTGCTCTTCATCCCACGGCCGATTCCTTGCGCGTCCCTGGTGAATCCCTTGTGCTCCGACTCCTCTGCCCGCTCTCTGTCTCGCCTATTAGCCTCAAAGCTCTCTGAGGGCCAGGACTATTTCATTTTTTAAGCTTTCTAGACAGCTACAAATAAGAGTGGCTTGGTCCAAGAATGTTTGCAAACTGTTTAGGATGTATGAATCTGAAATACTAAAGTGTGATTGGGAAACAGCAATCGGTTAGGGGTGATGATACGAAGAAACCTTAGGGTGCTTAATAAGTATGCAACTGTTCTATATTAAAAGTACCCTATAGTTCCCTTTTCATGTCAGTACTGAGAAAAAACAAGAAAATAATCATTTCCCCTGAAGGACAGCCTACTGGAAAAGTGTCATTCGTTCTTGACCCAGCCTCTAAACTCCAACTTACTGGCAAAATGGTAGAGGAGTTAGCATATCATCTTGGGGTGTGCAGCAGTGCAGAAGAATTTGACAGCCTCCTGGATGAGTTCTCTATTTACCAGCTCCTCGACACTGACAGTGTTATGAAAGGGCCAGTAAACACAGCAGTGCTCTACTTCTAGGGCACTGTTCTTGGCAAGAAGCAGGCACGAGGGCTGATTTTTTTTGTTGTTTAGTTAGACTCATGTCGGCTTTTTCGTGCTTGCCTAACTCAAAGAGGCAGAGCCTGAAAGACTTTTTACAAAAAATGTGAAAGACCAACTTATAATAGTGTCTAAAGAGCCAGTCCTGCCAAAAATATGTATGTTCAACAAGATCCTTAGCCAGTTAAAAACGAAAAGCTTTCTGCTGACTTAGAGGAGCTGAATATCTGATCTATCAACTTTACTACAGAAGTATATTACTGTGATATCAATCAGCTTATCCCTCCAAGCAAGCAGACACAATTAAAATGGGCTGCTTGGTTCTTAGTTTGGCTCAAACCATATAGGAGCTCTGTTTACAAAAGAGCAATCTGAGTATGTGCACGCATCGTTTTTTCAGAATAATCTAAATTTGAAATGCTATTGAATTCTACCTGTAGCTCTTACCAAAAGTGAGGTATAGAGGAAGAAATGATTTACAGATCAACTATTCTGTAATAAGATATATTAATAATAATAATAAAAAAAACAGAAGTAACTGAATTCTCACAGCTTAACTATATTTCTTTCTACAGTTTGGCTCTAAATACCAACGTTAATCTAAGTACATTTAGCAGTCTAGGTTTCCTCTACAGTCAATGGAAAAAGCTGGTTCTTAGCAGAAATGTCCTGAATAGCCTTGAAATAGTTTCTGTGTTGCTCTGTTGGTTGCAGCAAGAGCCTAGATTCCTAATTCAAGACCCGTGATCAGATTCCTAGAGGCTAGAGGCGCGGATAGCTCCCATCTGGCTCCCAAATGATCCCTTACTGTTTTCACCCGCACGCAGCGGTTACATTTCAGTAGCACATCCCATCATACGAGACCGACGGCCTGCTTGCCCAGCTGCAGGATGCCTGAGCTGCATCGGATACACAAGTGTTTGCCAGACCGAGCCCTGTGCTTGGAAATGACTTTAAAATATGTCAGTAGGAGGGGTAACATGCGCACATTATTATTATTTTACTTATTATTGCAGACTAACTGATCTAATAACTCACGGCATAATAATTCAAGATCTAGTTAGTCTAGGATAAGATCAAAAGCCAACAAAAGCATATGGAGCATCGCTTTTAATTACTCTGAGCCGCAGCCCTCCTCAGTCTTTCAGAGTTGTGAACTGTCTATTAACAAGCGGCCACGAAGCTGCTATCGAGACTGCATTAGAAGACATTTCCAGCAATGTTTAGACCTCGACACGATGGTGATCTTAAATTTGCCAAATGAAGCCACTAAATGAAATATTCCCATTTCCGAATCTTCACGAATATGCAGATGTTTGCAAAGATGGATACAAGTTTCTTACACTTCTGACATACTATCAATTTGTCAGCCTATCCTTTTGCACTTTGCAGCAGCAAATATGGCTTTGTGTAGCAACAGAAGGACCATCTTTCATTTCAGCTGAAGGCCACATTCTGCAGCTCAGTCAAATGTTTTAGACAAATGCTCTTCATAAAATAAGGCAAATGTGTCTTTTTTTTTGTTTTATAGGGGGTCAGCTGTTATTCTCTGTCAATGGTTTATTATCAAAGATAAAAACCCTAACAAGCATTTTCTTTTTCTACTCATTTTTAGGGTCATATTACAACCCATTGAAGTTTTGTGAATCTGAAGAAAAAAAATCAGCGACAGGACTCACCATCTGTTGCATAATGAAAGAGACATGTGAATAATAGAACGTCAGTTGAAAGGGTTGCAAGTGATCAAATGTTGTTCAACACCTCAATAATATTTCCTTGGAAAAAAAGACTCATTTCAGAGATTTCAGTGTTGCAAGTTTTTGTTTGTTTGTTTTGTTTTTGATTCCGCAGCTGGGAGTGGAATCTAATATACATATACGTATATATATATATATATATTTATATATATATAAACACACACATATGGCTGCAGGTTTCCAGAAATTCTTGTGGACAGTGACAACACCGAGATACAGACAGTTGCTTCCACTGCTTTTGAAGTTTAGAGGCTATGGAGAATGTAGAAATGCAGTTCATTTTTAGAGGTGTGGGGTTGAATTCTTAATTCAAGTCCAAATGTTTAGATCACACAATTCCATCTCACTAGTGCTATTTTTTCTCTGACATGAACAAAGACCTGTCAGTTAATCCTTCACAATACTCAAAATAAAAGGCAGATTTAAATAGATTCAAGGCCAAAATGGTTTTTTCCAGATGTTTTTCAGTTTTGGAAAGAAGAAGAATACAAGTGCTTTAATAATTGATAACCCTGTCACCTGATCGGAAACAACTGTCCTGTAATGAATCTACAAACTGTGCTTTACAATATATCCCTTAAGGCTACTGTGTAGAAATATTTCTCTATGATCTTCTCTTAGAATAAGAATTGAGGTTAGATGAGTCATAACTATCATTCCTAAGATGTCAGAGAGATGATTGAAAAATAGACAATACTAAAATCTAATGCAAATAGCACCATGGTCACTGAGAAAGATGCTGAATTTCTGATTCTATTTTAACTAGCATTTAATCTAGCTACAAGGGTGTCTTTCTAAACTCTCTCTCATAAGCCATGGCATTACCCAAGGCCTACATGCTAATGCCGAATCACTTTTGCACATACGTATATTGGAGTTTTTATAGTTCTGTCAGAAACAAATCTGAACAACAGAGATACCAAAATATGGATGTAGTTATGACAGACTGACTCACTGCATCTATTTATATCTCTACCTTAAATTTTTCCTTTCCACGTTCCAAACCTTTCTATCCGCAGCCATTCTGCAATAATATGCCCCATCTGAAATGCATTCAGTGCTCAAAACTTTCCTTCGTACAGTAGTCCAGTTCTATTTATTCTGAACACATTTTACTAATTTTCACTTTCCTTCTGTAGAAACCTTGATAAGGAAAACTTTCTTCTTGAATATTCAATCATTCAAATTAATGGGCATTTTCTCGGAATGTTGTTGTTTTTTTCTCCCGTGAGTACCGGCAGATCAAAAGTTCACATAAGTATTCTGGTGCAATTTGTAGATCAACTGCAGAGAGCAGCGTGCCTGGCTACATTTCTAATGGGTTACAATTGAAATGCTGCATTTTCATTTTCGACTGACAATGAAAAACACCAAGTAATATTCGAAGGCCAAAAATTATTGCCGAAACTTATGAGCAAGTCATTTCTTAATAGCTTTGTTCCTTGAATACTGTCTTATCAAAAGTGCCCAGGATTTTATTGAAGTGAACTATTCTAATGAAAAAGAGCATTTGATGAACAGGCAGGGCTGCAAGCTCCATTCCACCCCCCTTCTTTCCAATTGGTTTCATCAGTAAAATAACCAGAAGCACCCAGGTGACCACGGATGAAAACTCCCAAGTATAATTTCTTCACGATGACATGCTTTGTTTTTCAGAAAATTGCTCTTAAATTAGTCTCCTAACTATAGATGAAGACACCTGCTTTCCGTTCAGAAATACAGAGAATCCACAAAAGCCCCGCATGTCCTCAAACTATCTGTTCCAATTTTTTTAAAGTTCTTAAGAAGTAACATTTTAATACCAAATTCTGATGTTCCATATGTTGGAAGTGGAGCTTACCAATTATTGCTGTTTTATTAGATTTTGTTGCCTCTTTGATCTCTTGTAACTTTGTGCTCTCAATATCTTTTTCTCCAGTCCAGATGCTCAGAGTTCTGCCCTACTAATACAGTTGTAGCCCTATTACTTGGAAATTTTGTACTTTTGATCTCACTGGTAGAGACAGAAACATAATTACAGTAACAGATCAGGCTGCCTGCCAGTATCAATGGTAAATAACACTGAATGACTCACAGTTTCACAGTTATAACGTGGTTTACACATTTTGGAAAGCAGCTGCCCAACAGACCTAGCCAGCATGGATACACAAGTGGCAAATTCTGATTTCTTTTTTTTTCTCCCTCCTTCGGAATGGGGCATCTGCGAGTTCATCAGCACTGGCCCTTCTCCTGGCAAAGACGAATGGAAACGGGGTTTGCAAGGAGGGCTCCGAGCCTTGCGCGGGCGGCTCAGCCGGGCTCCCGAGTCCCCTGTGCTCGCGGGGACACAAATCCCTGACCAGGGGCAGCCGGAGCCCCCCAGGTGCATCCAGGGCTGCAGCCAGCCCCGCGGGACGCAGGGGACATCGCTGCGCTGGGACGTGCGTCGCGGGCCCTGCTGCCACTGGGGCTGTCAATGTGCTTTAGCCCGGCCCTGCTGGCCGCTGCTCTGCGCCTTCCTGCAGGAGTTCACAGCGCACGAGCTGCTCCTGAACCAGAATGCAGCCCGGCTCCCAGATCCCTGACTGCACAAGAATCTACATGGCTGCACATTGACCTGAGACTGCAATGAACAGAGCTCCACAGCGCTCACTGCAAGAACCACCAATCCCCTTCGCTTGCTGGGTTTGCTTTCCCTGCTCTTTCGTTGCCTTTTGTTTGCTCAGTGTAGCTCAAACATTGATAAGAAACAATCTGGGACTTTTATCAACAAGTCCTTTTTTAGACTAAACTATTCTATCAGCTCCTAAAGACAGTGAATATGCATGTCTTCACTCTGCAAAAGAAATATGCAGCAAGATGAAACATTAAAACAAAAAATTAAGAATTTATGTGACTGGAATTTATAATATTCATTTCAACAATGTTGTCAATTAAAGTTTATTATGAACTCTCTTTAAAATGAGATTTTATCTCTGCTTTTTCCAAAGCAGCAAAAATACCCATGCTGATGTCCAGAAAGGACCTCTGCAAGCTGACCAGCAGCAGCTGTAGAGTAACATGAAGAGATAACTCAAATATCCGGCTTCAGGGTGTAAAAGAGGTCACCATGAGGGGCAAGAAGGAGTTTTTTCCCTCATAGACAGCCCTGTATAATAAGTTAGATGTAGAGTTAGAAGAAGCTGTCATGAAGCAAGAGGTTGAGGCCACCTGAGAGACAAGGAGTTTAGTGGCGCAGTAGTTAAATGCAGTATTTCCAATTTCCCCACCGGATTCCCTGCACATCTGTTCACACATGGGCACGAGCTCCCTTTCTGTGCTGAGCCAGGTCTGCAATACTCCACAACACTAGGAAAATAATTAAACATTCTCTATAATGTCTGTATGAGGATATAATCACAAGCACAATATAAAGAATACTGATGCGTGTCCACATGAATAGCGTGTATACTCATGCACATACTGAATAGGAAGCATGTGCAAACACACACACACACACGCATCTAGGAGCAAAAATTAGAGGAAGTTTGATGAAGAAATCTACCAAGCTGGTTGCATTTTGCAATATACTTGAAAGGGGCAGTGAAATGGGGCTGTCATTTTGCTCATAGCCAAGAATGACCCGATTAAGTAAAACGGGTCCGCACAGCACAGCCTGCCCTGGCCCCGCGCCTCTGCTGCTCCTCGTTTTCCTACGCTGTTTCCTACAGAGCAACAGAGGAAAACCAAGTTTTCCTTTCAAGGGATTCACCAGCAGCACAATAAGATATTTACTGTATTTATCGCAGAGATCAACCTCCCCAGATGTCACATTTCTCGAATTCCATCAGTAGATGAGACAGGCCGTCTCCGGGAAGAGGACACTGCAGGCAGAAGGTTGCGCGCGGGCGGCGTTGGAGGGCCATCCCTCTCCCATTTTCTGTCGCGCACCCTGAGCCTTTGTTGTCTCCGCAGTGCTGATAAATCAATCCATCAAAAAATTTCCTCAGTGAAACTCAATCAAGAAAGGTCATGTCAGCGGGAGAGGAACAGATTAAATTAGCATCAAATTAGACATGGAAAGTGAGTTCTGTCAAAATCATCACAGCGCTCAGCACAATTAGAATATGTTAATTATGCATTTCATTAAGGTAGTGCTCTTTGAATGCGAGATGAAATGTCAGTGGTGTAGGCATCCGAAAAAAGGAAGATTGCCAGGCACAACTTTCTCTAGACAATGTGTGACACCTTCATTAACATCAAGAATCACAAGTCTGTCTTGACTTTTTTGTAAAGTATTAAACCGTTAACTGTTTGCTGGCACTTGGCGGAGGGAGAGCCACTCGCGTCCCCTCTTGCTCCGTGTCACGACGGCCCTCGCGCCCGGTCCCCAGCCCTGGGGACGCCCACGGGTGCCCAGCACGTGCTGCAGAGGTGGCTGCGATTCGAGGAAGCCTTTGCTGGATGCGCTGAGGATAACACGGCTGCCCCGGGGGAACGGCTCCGATGGGGGAGCCGAGGGAGACGAGCTGCTCCCAGGGCGCGGGTAGGGAAAGGAAAGGAAAGGAGCAGGGAGGGACAGGAGGAGGGGAAAGGGTGGAACTACCTTATTTTGCCTCTGGTTGCAAGATAGAATCAACCTGGAGAGGAGAGGGAAAAGAAAGAAAAGGCAGAGGGATCTGCAAACCTACATTTGACAAACCCTAATTTGGGAAATTATTTTGTATATCAAACATCTTTGATTCCTAATGATGAGCTGTTTTTCAAAAAGAAAAATGATCCCTGGTGAGTCTGGGAGGGAAATGTAGCTTCGTAAAATACTACTTACAGGCTTTATTAGAGGCATTATCAGATATCAGGTTCGGGGAGGATTAGGGGAAAAAATGCATTTTCTAGATACCTGAGAAAAACTGCTGACCTCCGTTTACTTGGCTGGAGCCTCCTATATTCTCTTGGGGCCTATGGACGGTGGCCAGTGGATGTTATAGACAGTCAGGCCTCCTGGTGATCACCCCATTTCTATCTGCCTGCACCCGGCACCCCGCGGCTCTACCCCACCAAAAGCAGCCGGGACACAAAATGCACTGCCCTGTGCAAAGAGGTTGGAAAGCTGCATGTGGAGATATCAGTTCTTGGCTTGGAACAGCTCTGGAAACTGGAAACCTCACTTTGAAAACACACGTTTATTTCCTGGCACCCCTCGCCCTCGTCTCTGTTAGGGACCGGGAGGAGGTGAAGTCAGCACTGTGCAACACCTTCTAGCTCCAGAACAATAAACGCTCTTGGGCTCAGGCTACCTGCAGCCTCAGGCTTTATCCATGCAAAGATACAGGGCCTATGACAGATGGCACGCGTGAAAATGGCACATGCTGAACAAACACGCACCTTCCTTGACTCACATGCAAAGCCAGTAGCTCTGCGTGTGCCTGAGCGCTTGTAGAAACCCCAGCGCACGCTGGATGTGAACACTTCCATGTCTAACCTGTCCCTTGGCTATCTGCCTCTCTCCCTGGCTGCACAATTCACTTTGCTGATGGTACGTAAAACACCAGAGGACCAAGAAAGGGGTTACTGTGAACAAGAGATCAGTTTGTTTTTAATGAGCTTTCCTTTAGTTTATTGCAGCTTTTGTAAAGCTTGCCTGAGAATTCAAAGTTGCCAAATCTCCTCCCCAAAGACACATACTGCAGCTTCCAATGCCCTCAGGACTCTGTTTTAATATAGCAGGTTCCAATGCAGTCAAAAATGCCAGCAAGTGAGTGGGAGCCAGAGCCTACTTCAGCACACTTGGCTGGCCTCACCACTTTCTGAAATCTCTGTTTTCACTGGAGCTAGAAAAAAGAGATTTTTATCACTTGAAAGAAAAACTTAAGTCCCAGAGCAAACAAGCATTAAGATTATGTTAGTTCTGCTCAGCAGCTCGGAGACAAGAGGACTAAAGACAAAGTGACAAGGGTTTCGTCCCCGGCAAGCGGCAGCGTGCGCGGATCGCGCTGCCGACAGCGCTGCCGCTGCGGATGCCCACGCGGGGTGGCAGGGACATGGGCTGAGTGTCGCAGATGTGACACCCCGAGTGACTGCACCGCGAGGCACTGCGGCCTCTCCGCATCCCGGCTTGCCCCAGAACACTTTTATACGTAAGAAGAACCTAAAGAAAAATCCTGGCACAAGGATAGAAACTCTGTCTCTCAATAACATCTACTCTGTTACAGCATCTCTTGATTTCCTTTATGTGACTGAGCTCAACAGCTTCATAATTCCTCGCCAAATCTAGCCCTGATGTAGTTTCGCTGAGGCCAGTGCTAGGAATTTGGAATGAATATGATCTCAGTAGAGTTATGCACATTTTTCACTCATTGTCAAAATTATCATCATCATCATCCATTTGGGTTGACTCAAAAAGAAAGCAGCTATGCTCACAAAAATGGAAAAAATACTCTGGTATCCACTTTGGTCTGTATCAGTTGTTCTCTTTGACCTCAAATTTAATGTATAGATTAAGTTTACTTTTTTTTTTTTTAAATAGTAACAAGTAAAGTTGAAGTTTTTTTTTTTTTTTTTTCCCCAAAATGTTAAATCCAGAAAAAGTCATAATGAAGTGCTGTGACCTAATCCCTTCTGGGGTCTGCGGACAAACTACATTTTTCAATGCACTCATCATTCTCAAATGCACTATTTGTCTCCAAAATTTTCACTCACCCTTGGCTTAACATGTTTTTTTTGTAGTAATAGGGATCTGATCATATGCTCTGTTTCATCATTTATATGTCAGTATAGCTGCTGGGGTTATAGAGCTATAAATTAACATAATTGAATGGTGAGTCAAGCTCATTTGTTTCTACTATTCTTCATGATAGGAAGAAAAATATAAAGCTAAAACAAATTTCAACCATGATCCCTCAAAAATTAGCTTGCTAGCTTCAAAGTGTATAGGAAACAGCGCATCTTTCTGAGAAAACTGAGAATTAAACCCAAACCTACCAGCACTCTGATTAAGCACAGAATGTTAATTAATCATTCTTGCAAGCAGGAGATGGGTCATTGGTGTCTTATAGGGCACGGGCCACAGCAATACTATTTAGTAGGCTGGCAGTCTTATGAAGGAGCAGGAGGGACAATTTGCCCATTTTACTGCTGTTTCTGCGTGGTTGGGACAGCAGCTCCAAGCGATGTCCCCTTGAGACCCCAGTGAGCGGGTACAGGGCAGCCTGGACACCTCTCCCCAAACTTGCAGTCAGGAAGGGCATGTGTCAAGCTCCAGACTTAGACTTTTCTTCCAATACGTTTAATGATTTCCATGAAGGGCAAAAAGTTAAACATACATTCACAGAAGCCTCACTTAGAGATTCTAAATAGGGAGGTCTAAATCAATAAACTGCATATATAGTTTTTTGTTTGTACAGATGATTCTTAATTTACTTTATCACCAATCTGGGAAAATAAATTTAAAATACAGATGATGCAGGTTGTAATTTTTGTATACTAAAAGTAGATAAATGAAGGCACAAATATTAGCTCTTTTCACTAGCTGTTTAGTTTGATTTGCAAGAGCAATTTGGTACCTTAGTGACAAGGTTCCCTATCTAGTCCACTTAATTTAGAAGACAATTGAGAAGAAAACTTGACAGTTGCTACTAGACATGGGTTTAATTTTTTTTCATTTGTGATCTCTGAAACAAATCAATGAAAGTAAATGTAGTAATATGTCGCAAATTTTCATTTCAACATTGCAATTTCCCCCCCAAGTCTACATTGAATCCATACTGCAAAGTAGAGATTGAAAGCAGAATTTTTCAGCAACATTATTACATAATATTACTTAGGATAAAATCATACTTTCACTCAATAAGTAGAATTTCACTTCCTAAAACTGATTTCAGGTAAATGCTAACTTAACTTTTTCAAAGTACAAGGTTTCTCAAATTTAATTTCTATTAGGAAAAAGCCTTTTTAATTTGCTATGTCCATAGCAGAAAACTTTCCTCTTCCTCATCTTTCAAGCCACTACATGGAATCGCGCAGAAGGAAAACAGACCTGCCCTCTGCTCTCCGGATTTTACAACCTGGTTATAAGTGACACGCATGACAGAGCGAGATGTCATTGCAGGAGTTAGAGGGAGAAATGCGAAGTGTTTAGGAGATCCAGAGATTTACATGTATAAATAGTTATTTTAAGAAAACATCTTATTCATTTACACAACTGTGGTAGTTGTTTTTAAATTCAGTGAACTATCCTACACTGAAATATGCGACAGAGGAATTTAAATCATAACAAACATCATTGGTTAATCATAATTTAAGGAAAATCCACTGCTTCTTAACAAGAACTGCATTACTGCTTACCAGTGGCTATGCACCATGCAGCAGATATATTATAACTGGAGAAATAGTTAATTAAAACTTAAAAACACTCTAACAGATGCAGAAAAAGAAAAAACTAAAAGTTTAGGAAGAAAGCTGCAACTTGGTGTTCAAAATAGTTAGAATCAGAGCTTCTACTCTTAGCTTCCATCCACGGAGTGATGAACTGAAGACAGTTCTTGTCTCAAGGAGCTCATAACTCAGCTCTAGGACAAACCGCAGTGCCGGACAACAGGTCAGGAGGGCAGTAGGTAACGGTAGAGTAGCGCTGGTATAAACTTTTTTTAGGGGACGATCAAATCCATCTGAGGCATCTAATAAATGCTATAGATTCCCTGTCACTCTCGAATTAGCAGGGGAAGCCAATAAAAGAAAAATGAATCAGCACTGACTGGCAGGGTTCAATATGGCAGGTTCAGGCTCTCTGATCAAAAATGTGCCTGAAACGTGGAGCGCTGCTAACAGCAAGACTCGACACTGCAGCCCACCTGGCAAATGGAGCTGCGGGCTCCATGCACCACTAATTCCCAGCTGGATTCAACAAGGCCATTATTTTAAAGCTTGTAAAACGGGCATAAAAGAGGGCTTCAATGTGATTGCTGGTTTTGTGTGTCTTTTCATGGAGAGAAGTCTCCGAGGCTGCTTTGCAAACGACTAGACTTGCAGCAGAGCTCCCAGCTCTAGACCTTGACCAGGCCGCGTCAGAGCGGAGCCCGCGGAAGGCCTCCTCCTGCACCGCTCTCTCTACACTTATCGCACGTCTTTCTGCTCACAAAAGCATCTTCTTTTTACAACTCGGGAGCAAATTGCTGCGCCTTTGTTGCCAGGCAAACTCTCCTCACTCTTTTCTGCCTTGCCAGCTTCCCCAGCGCTCGGGTGTGTGAGGATGTACTCCCAAATCAAGGCCAACCTCGCTCAAAGCCAAGCTGCGAATAGCCTGGAGTTCACAGGACTCGGACCCGCTGTAGATGCTTGTTTCTTTGAGCTGTGTTTCTGTTTGGATACACAAAGGAGGCTTTAAAGTTTCTCATGCAGCTATTCAATTCCCTTGCGAGGGGAACATTCCTGTTAATGAATTATTTTGTCAATCCCCATCCCTTGCCGCGCTGCTGGCAAGGCTCAGACACTGACGCAGGACGTTGAAACTGATTTTTACTTTTCCTTTTTCAAAACTATTTTTTTTTTTTTAATTTCTTTTCCGGTGGAAATTGGGTTTTTAACTAATGCAATTTTTCACTGGAAAGGTATCTGCTTTCTGTGGAAATTTTTTACTTTTCATCAAAATCCCTCCACCAAGGTTCCCACCTGCAAAGCCTGGTGTTGAGAAGAAAAGAAACTCTCCAAGAAATAAAAAGTTTTCGCAGGAGATATTAATGAAAACATGTGTTCATTTATTGTAAAAAAATGACCACAGAAATTAAATTCATTTCCAAATTAATGAAACAAATATTCAACACATTGAGGATAAAAATGCCTAACTCCCTGTCAAGACCTTAGTACAAAAACATTCACCTCTCAAGTTGGCTAGTTTAAAACTAAGAAAATGGCTTTATATAGATTAAAAACATATGGAGTTATCTAGTCGAACAGGCCCTCTATTCTCATACATTAATATCCTTATGTAAAATACATATACATTAATTAACTTTCACACAAATGAGTTGCTTTGCTTTGTCATGCAAAAGCACACAAACACCCATGCAGATACACACATACACACACACAATATGTCAGGTCTAAACCATTTCTTCGCAACAAAATGCCTCCATAATCTGGTGTGATTATATTTATCATTCAAAAAGGTACTTCTTATTCCTGTTTTGAAGAAAGGAGAACATGCAAGAGTAGACTTTGTCATAGGATTCATCACCTTCACAACTAGAAATTGTGTTTTATTTTAACTTAATATTACTACTTTACTGCTAAATTGGGTCAGTTTAAGTATCCAGCCACATAAGCTTTGTCAGCTAGATGAAGCAGCGAGCTGTCACGCAGTGATGCCTACACACAGCAATCAAACCATCGCTCAGGCTTCTTGATAAGCTGAATAAATCAAGTTCTTTAAACTTCACAGCATAAGGGTGGATTTCCAGCCTTCGGGCTATTTCTGCTGTCCTCCTCTAACTTTTCTCTAGTATTTCCACATATCCTTGAAGCATGGACATTTCACATGATGACCGTATTAAAACTGCATGTAAAAGTAAAATAAATTCTTGCCTTTATTGGTTATTATTTCACTTATAAAGAACAGGGCTTTTTTTTCCTCTCTCCATAACAATGCACTAGCAACTTAGCTGAGGTGACAGCCTACATGTATATCTATTCTAAGATACGGTAGCTATAAACCATAGCTATAACCTGTATTCTTTTATTTTTCCTCATAATTTTCTTTATATTTGATTGTATTAAAAAGAATTCTGTTGGACTGAAATCCCTTAACCTGCAGATTTATTTTGCTCTTACTTAGAAACTTGTTCTCATTATTCACTGCTCCATCAAGTTTTGTGTCACCTTGCAGGCTTTACCAGATATATTTTATATCATTGTTTGAATCAATGGTAAATTTATTACATAAACTATACGATTTTGAAAGACCAAACATTTTATTGATGTCTCCTATTAACAACACACTGTGAGACCACCGGTGACCAGTATTTAAAACACTTAACATATGTTTAAATATCTAACATGAGTCAAACACCTTGGAGAAATCCAAATATGTCATATCAGACCAGTTATCTCTCTCATGCAGACCTGTAATCCCATCAAAAGAGAAAGTGTGTTTGTTTGACAAGACTTGCATTCCTCAAAACCCTGTTGAGTGTCATTAATTACATTTTACCCTCTAATTCGTTGTTAATAGAGTTCTAAGTTAACCATTACATTGTTTCACCCGGATTCAACATCACACTAAGTGGTCTTTTATTTCCTTTAACCTTTCTAAAATACAGGTTACAGGTTGGTAGCCTATCAAGGTCACTAATGATCCTGAAATAAATTATTCCATGCAGTAAAATAATAAGAGTAAATTCTTGGCTCTACTGATGATGAAGCTGTGATTGGCTTCAGCAGTGAAGGAAAGTTCTCATTGAAAATTAAAAAACTAAAAAATCAACTAAAAGTATAAATATTAACTTTAACTTAACCCTAAAATGAATGCTAAAGAGCAATTATTACTTGGTGTAAGATATTTCCAGCTGTGAGATTTTTTTTTGTGGAAATCGGAAAAAAATAATTTCAATTGAAAATCTGTCTTCTCATTGAAAAATAGCTTATATGAGGTTTTTTTTTTTTAATCATTGAAATTATGATATTATCTGTGACTATTATTAGATGTGATTCGTACTTGAATAATCCTGCAGTTGTTACCTAAATGCACCGCACACAGCACCGACAGCATTTTGGTACTCTTTCAGGCAAACAAATTACAGGATACAGGAATGTTACCAGCTCACGAGCGCAGGGAGAGGCATTTTGTACAACTCAGAGGGGACTTGTTCAAAATGATCTTGCTTTCGCAGAAGCCCCCAGCACTGTCCTATTTTGGACTTATCAACCAGCTTCTTCACACCTATATGGCGCAGGCGCACACACCTTTTTAGGGACAATAAGCATCGTGTCCCCATGAAGCCATCCAGCGTCAAGCCACAAGATGGCCATGGAGGACACAACCCCTGGCAGAAGCCCAGGATGTCTTGTGGCTTCGGGACTCATGTTCCCAAGGTGACATCATGTTCCCAAGAGCTAAGCAACACGTGGGCAGTGTTTGGCATCAGGTAAAACTCAAACCTAACAACACTAGAAGCTCAAAACAGAAGATGTTTTGAAGAACAGCACAGAAAGGTAGTGCTTATTTTTAACCCTAATTTACATACAAGAAACGGAAGAAAAAGCAGGAGACTGAAATGATTACTTGAGAGAAATTAAAACAGTGGTAGTAATAGTTTTAAACATTCAAGGAGCTGAGTGTCTGGATTTCTTAATTACAAGCTGCATGTTTTTAAATTGCAGCCACAGCATATGGGAGAACCATATATGGAGCCCACAGAGAGTCACTTAAAATGTAATTTCATATATACACTTCTCTACATATATATGTATACTAATATACATAGCTATATCACTCAGTTCACCTTCAAAAAAATCCCTATAGAAAAGCACCTGCACTTACTATTGCAGCTACAGCCAGAGAGCACAAATTCCCCTGAATAGGGGAATAGATGTATTGTTTTAACATTTCCTTCTTCACCTTCGTAAAACGCGTGCTCATCTGAATTTACAATATCTTAGCGACGGTGCCGTATTTTGCGTGTGCGTGCACGGTGCTCCCTCTCCGCACTATCGCAGATCAGTGCTCGTTCGCCTCTTTTCCTTGCTTCTCTTCAGATCGTTACACATGACAAAACAACTGTCCTAATTACAGCAAGTGTTCCCAGCTCTGTCACCGTGACAATTACTGCAATGAGGGCTCAATATCTGCAGCAGACAGTAAAGTATTACTGCAGTTGTGTTTGATAGTGCTCAATTGTCCCCTTGAGAATTCCCCACATCCTTTTTTTTTTTCTTTTTCTTTTTCCATGGGGGTAAGGACTCCCCTTGCTCTGCCCACAGTGCTTTTGCTAACAGGGTTTAAATGTTGAAGATGGGGAAAGACTGAAGATGTACTGCCTAAAACACAGAAGTTGGTATTTTTAAAGCAGTAGATAAGCAGTGGGCACTTCCTTGCGCAAGCTTTATTCCCAGCAAAGGAGAAGATGGATATTGATCACAGGGGGATTCCAAATTGACCTTTTTCCTCTTCTGTGAGTCTCTATAATAGTAGGAGAATTATTTTGGGATAGTTCCGTCCTTCCCCTACTTTATATCTGTAGTCTCATAAGTTGATATTGTTCCAGATGAGAGGAAGGACTCAAAACCAATAACACTGCACTCTGAAATAACATCTTTGCAGGCCACACATCCCCCTGTCTGCTGGGAAGTTAAGCAGCTGGCTACTGTGTCTGCAGCAGCAGCCCTGTTATTCCTCTAGATTTTTTTTGTTTGTTTATTTATTCAAGCGAACTGATATATTCAGGCTTCCCAACAGACCTTAAGGATGGCCCCACTTGTGACAATTCACTCACCACTTACGTTGAGCACCTTTAACCCCACTTGCTTCCCTTGTCAGCCCCTGCAATCTCAGCTAATCAGACAGGGGATTTTAGCTGTTTCCAAAGGCAGCATCTTGACCTACACACCAGTCACTTTATCTTGAGTGATGAAGGTGATGTTCTCCGCATTTATAGTTCATTATGCTCCTGGAGTTCATTCATTCGGATGTTCTCCTTGTAAAGCCTACAGTGTTGCAGAACTAGGAACTGGGCACCTACCTCATTTGACCAGCAACAGGAACACAAGATCCTAATCCTGAATATTAATCATGGAAGACTAATGATGCCATAGCTAACTTGGCATGAGCTGAACGAGTGTACTTACTATTTGGATTTCTAATTTTCCTTTGTTAGGAATAAAGAAATATCTTATTTATTAGATAACATCTTTATTATAAGCATCTCACACAGCCTTTCCACTTCAGCCCACATGGGTTCCTTCTGCTCTTGGCAGAGATCAATGAAGTCAATATTTCTGACTGCAATGCTTTCTATGACTTACACATATTTAAAAGGATAAATCCCAATCAACAAATCCTCTGCTTGAACATAACCATTATAAACCTTATCTTAGATCCTTTGGGCTACAGTAAACGGTGGAAGGCTGGAGTATATCTATTTAGCTCTCTAGAAATAGCTATTATGATAACAGAAGCTTGGGTTTGCGGGATGGAATTTCTCCAGCAAAACCAGTAAGTGGTGCTACAGTTTCACAAGTTCAGAATGGCCAGAGGGGCCTTTTAATCTGGTATCAACAATATTGCGCGTACCTTTTATCCAGCAAGATGTCAAAATAGCCTGTACTCAAGATCCTGGGCCTCTGTAGTAGTGAGATGCAGAGTATGATACTTATTCCACATATAGGGAAATTGAGGCATATTAAAATAATCACTTCATGAAAACATTAGCATGAAAGAGATGGCAGCAGAGCTGGAGCCAGAGCCCTGGACTCTCCATTTAGTATAGCTATATTTTTTAGCAGATGAGATTAAGTTACGCAACTCAAACTGGGGAGTTGCCTAAGTTATGTTTAGGGAGTTGAATTTAATCATTATAAGGCTTGTTTTAGTCTTGTGAATTTAGTGCGCTACAACCAGCCTTTCTTCAGCACATGGAGGCCAAAGAAGTTCAAAGCGAGGGCATTTCAACAGTGCTACTTTTGAGGGCGAAATTGTTGGCCAGCCCTACGTTTTACAGCTACAGTTACAGCAGCAAACCCCACTAATACAGACGCAGCTTGTCAAGCCAAGAGAGTGTTTTTAGCAGTTAAAGTTTTACTAGTTCCCTCAATGAAAGAAGCTGTATCAGCATTTTTTTTCCCTTTCAGTACAGCTGAATCTATGCAGAAGGTTGTGCCTATATAGAAGTGTTGTAAAAAAAGAATGACACCCCAAACCAAAATTACTCTGCTGGCAAAAGGTTTTACTGTGGACCTGACTTTAAAGGCTCCTTAGGCAAATTTTTAACAGAAGAAAAGTCAAATGGGGGAAAGAGGAAGGGGAAAAGGGTGGAAGGGCAGAGAGAAGAGTGCAAAAGGAATTCTTCTGTGCCCAGTAGTCAAAATGTTCTCTCTGAAGTTTTTCGCTTTGCTCTAGAAATAGCTAAACAACTTCAAAAGACGTGTTTGTTTTATTGAGAGATCTAATAGATCTTTTGATATAGTGCCATATGTCCTGATTCTGCTCTCACTTAGGAGTGAATCGGCTGAGTTCAGAGAAGTTCCTTTACGGGAAAACAGTGTAAGGAAGGAATCAGGCCCTTCGTCCTCAGCAAATATTTAATCAGAGCTTAAAACTAAGTTTAATATTTGCCAAAAGGGCTAGCAGCCAGAGCTCAGGAAAATCTTGACAGGGCCTTACCTGGTTTCAGTTTGCAGAATGCAGAGTCAATATATAAGCACTTTAGTTGGTTTCCTTTGTTCAGCTAAAAAAAACTCTAGCAAAAAAGCTTTGAAAGAACAAAAGTACAGTACCTGCAATTGTGATTAATTTTGCCTTCCCCCCCTCCTTTTACATGTCTCAATTTTGGTTATAGTTTACACATTTTCAGTGGGGGAAACTTTCTGTGTAGAGCTTACAAAATGGCCTGTGATGAAGTTATTTCACACATATTACACTGACACTTTCTGTATTATGCAAGTATCAGCATCGGGTCATCTCTTTTCACTATTTGCATTTATAGCAGGCTTTGAAAGATTAAGTTATAAAAAAGAGGCTGTCTTTGACTCGTGCCTAGTCTAAAATGCTCGACTAGCTAACAGTTTTCAAAACTGCAACCATAAAACATACTCCATTAAAAAGAGAGAGAGAGAAACCAATAAAATCCTATGGGCATTTTGTGCAGATATTATCTTTCGATGTGCATATGTAAATAATCCAGCAAAATGGATGTTTCTGTTGCCTTTGACCACTCCTGAAATACAAACTATTATAATAATATATTATTCACTGTATACGGAGTCAAAAATTTTCAATCATGAAAACAGCAAGTGAAAGCCATCCACAGTGAATAAGGTTGTGTTGGCAAGAAGCTCTTTTAACCTGGTCACTTGTTCTTATCCCCAGTAATGAATTCCAGTACTGAAGCTACAGAGAGCAATCTTATACTATATTAAAAGAAAGAGAAATTCTAGCTGCATCTCAACTCTAATGCCCATGCCTTTCTCTTCCCATTCATTAGAAAATGGCAGATCACAGATCCAAACAAGCAGACTGGGTCACCAACCCTATTTTGCCCTAGCAGGATGCTATGGTCTCAAAAACATTCCTTATGAAATAGAAAAATGTTTCCACTTGCTGATCATACTCTGTAACCTGATGACGCTTCACAGAACAGATTTCTTTATAATTTGGTCAGATTTTTCCCAAGAAAATGCAATGCAAGAAATTTTGCAAATGCATTTTGATCATACAACAAGGAATGCACAGCAAATTTTGCCACTTCAGAAGTTCCTCTTGTCTTTAAAGAAAGAAGTGGGGTTTTTTGATACTGAAAAAGGCAGAAGAAAGGCTAAGTAATAGAGAATGTGCTTAACTTCAAGCAAATGAACATTTTTCCATGGAGCTGACAGACCTTAACCATATGTTGAAAGTTAGGCAGGGTCCTAGTTTTCTATAAAATATGCTTTTATGGAAACCTGTTGTAGATAATGCATCCATTTGGCAATGCAAGCAGCAATTTCTTTTTCTTCTCACACATGGAGTTTGGAGTGTCTTTGTGTGTGTGCAGATGCACCTTTCCCTACTTTTTATTTATATGCCTTGATAGAAGGAGTAGAAGCTGCATCTAGATATTTTGGCATCCTTAACTCTGCTCCTCCACTCTTTTATCTTCACTTTGAACCCCCAGTGCAAATAACCCTGATCCACAGCTGTAGGAGCCCATGTTTTGTCCGTGATCTAATTTTTACTGTGGCTTTGAGTGGGATTTAGTTAAAAATGAGAAACTCTGAAACAGAGGAAAAATCTGCACCTCATGAAAGACTGCACTCTGGTAGTTCCTTGTTTTGTACCTCAATAATCGCTGGGTATATTTTCAAAGAGGCTCCGAAACTGCGTCCAACAAAAGTTATTTGTAAAAAACTATTAACACAGAACAATGGCTTGACCCACAACATTAAAATAAACATCATGAATAATATATGTGAAGTGAAATGTATAAGTGAAATAGTGGATGTTGATGCAATAAAAAAGCCTTTGAAAATGTCCTGAAGGAAAATACATATTTTCAAAACTGCAGGTTTTATCCATTTTTCTAGAAGTCACATCCCTTTATGACCTCCGGCTACTGCAAATATATAAGACATAGATCATTTCTAAGTGTTTTTGGCCTTTTGCTTGTACAACATCAATTTTTGCCTTTTACAAGTACTTTCCCTGGCCACACACACAACCCCCACCACCAAATAAATGTACTCTTGAGTTCTTACCCCATATTTAAGAAATGACATGAGCTTTTGGGAGAAAAAAAAGAAAAGAAAAAAGAAAAGTAAAACTGCAAGTACACAGGTATTATCAGGTCAAGGGAATTCTGCAAATCAGCACAACTGGGAGAGCACATATTCCCCAATTACCTTAGGCACGTACAAGGGAGTCTGACCCAATGGGCTGCCAGCCAGGCCTTATCCCAAACTCCTGAAATTCCGGGCACGCAGTGCTGGCTAATGAGCCCTGCTTCCCATCAGATCGGGTACGCAGGGCTCCGCGCCAGGCCGAGAGCAGCCACCTGGCCTCCCGCTCGCGCGGAGGAAACCTGCCCAAAACGTGACGCGGAGGCAGCAGGGAGGAGCCGCGTCGCCTCTCCCAGGTACCTCCTGCAGGGTCTGGGGCGGATCAGCAACCAGAAGAAAAAGTCTTTTGAAATGTGGGCAGAGCGGCCGAGGTCCTCAAAAGCAGGCAGGCTGAAATGAGTGAAAGCAGAGTTTCTAAATACCTTCAAAGCCCTGAAAAAAGTCATCTACAGAAACGCGCACGAGGCTTCTCGTGCTCTCCGCCTGCAGTGGAGGCTTTTGCATGAAGAAAGCAGTTCCAACCCCAAACCTTACTTTAGAGAGGCTGCTTTGGTGGAGCTTATATCTGTGACCAGCAGCGAGACAAACCTCCACTGTAACCTTCTGCTTTCAGCGCATTAGTATAGCACTACCCAAAAGAGCTCAACCCAAGGCAAAGCCTGTACGTTTTCTTCAGAACAAATGAGTCAATCGACTTTCTCTAAAGCTGTTTCCAAGCAGGGAGCCACAAGCAGCTCCACAGTAATAAACTGATTTGCCAGACCTTAAAGAAACCTGGGCACAATGAGCTGGTACTGCAGGAGTGGGTCTTGCCCAGCCAGCTTCACTCAGCCCCCACATTCATCCAGCACCAAGAAGAGCTGCTCAGCAAAAACCAACAAGGGCCATTCCTAGCGAAGTGCTGTGGGCAGGTTGGAAGCGAAAGATGGAGAAATTCACAAAGGGAGAAGATCCTGGCTGCAAATGCCACTCAGGAAGAGAGAAAAACAACAGGTACGAATAGTAAGTAAATAAATAAATTAACTAACAAACTACAGCCACTTGAAAGTGTCCTTCTAAAAGGACACTTAACATATTGCTGATGAGCTTAAAATGAAAGAAAACAACATCCTTCTAATACACGCACACAAAAAAAACAGGTTTTTAAATAATGCTTGTCTAATATAAGACCTGCTTCTCTAATTAAGCAATTAAGGTTCAGCAAGGTTCAGCATTATCATCATATAAAGGTCATTTTAAATGAAGAGGGGATGAAAAACACTGTTGTTGGAGGGTTTTATGAATGATCCTCCTATGACTGGTGGTTGCTGCTTTGAAATGAGCTGAGAAGCACCAGGTAGCACACTGGAATGTTCTGCTGCTTCGAGTCAGATCTGTGAATTTTAGGGTCTACTCCCTGCGTGAGCAGAACTCCCACTGGAGTCAGTAATGTGGGATCGTTCATTCTCCTCCTCCTGTAAAGAAGAATGAACTTAAACTAAGCTAAATCCGGCTCTCACCAAGGCAGTTTTGGATTTGCAAAATAAGTAAGTCAGTAAGTCAAGCACAGCTAATCCTAAACGCGTTGCTCGCTGTCGCGCTGTCTCTATCCAGGGTTTCCTCTCCTTTCTGCAGGTGGGAAAGGGGCTGAGCACAAACCAGGTTGGTGCTGGGAGAGCCCCAAATGACCCAGGGCTGCCGATTCCTGTCTGCTTGGAGCAAGAGGAGCGGATCAGGGATCCAGATCTCAGCTTTTAGTTACAGTTCATCAAAACCCGAGCATCACTTCTAAGACGCAGCAATAAACAGTATTTATTCCAGAAGCGCATCAAATGAGAAAGGAACCACGGGCAGAGTCTGGGGGAATCCAAACAGGTTTAAATAGATCTGATGTGATAATTAATGTCCGTTGAGGGATTTGGAGAGGAGCGGGGAAACGCAACGTAAAAACAATTTCCACCTTTATTTTAAGTTCTTTTGACAGATGGGAATATTTTCTGTTATGCTACTTGTGGTTTGGGTAATGAGATTAGGCCTCGCATAGCAGGAAGCAGAATTAACTTTGTTTACTTAAAGTGACACCGTCAGCTTGGAAAATCACATTTCCATCTGAAATGCAGTGCCTACTATCATTGCAAATAACCCTTGAGATCATGATAACTAAAGGAGATTAGAAGCAAAAAAAAAAAAAAAAAAAGTTCCTCCCTCTCCCTCTCTTTTTTTAGTAGTTGGTTCTCCCTGCTCAGCTGGCAGCACTTCCTATAGCTGCTTTCCCAGCAATGCAGACAGCGCTTCCCACTGCCTGGAAGTGTCTGAGCTCCAGTGTCATCTTGGAGCAGGAAGGGAAGAGCAGGAGACAGAGGTAACAGGCTGGGCACGAGGGACAGGGGATGGGAATAGGCCTGTGCCTGGCTGATCTCAGGCTCATACTGCGAAAATCCCTCCCTGCAGGCAAATGGTGTGGCACAAAAATCCCAGCAATGATTTAAAATGCATCAACACCAGGGATGTACAGGATGGGTTTGGAAAAAAAAAAAATGTTGAAACTGGCTAATTAAAAAACACAAAACAAAACAAAAAAACCTTTAAGTTAATAATGACCCTTCAATATATTTCCAGCAAAAAGCTATGAAAAGGTCCGGTGTTTACAGCCACTCTAACATGCACAAGGAGGAGAGCGAAGAGCTTTATATGATATTTACTAAATTATCAGTTTATGCACTGGAACACACATGCCTTAAATGAGTAGGTTTGCACAGACACAGGGGAAAAGGCATCCTGCCTCCCCTCTGCTCTGCCTACAAAGGGAGTCATCACTGCAGCGGCAACAAGGGCTCGCACGGAAGGTGCTCACGATGAAGCCGAGGAGCCACCGAGAGCTCCTACACTTGGTCTCTCCCCTTCGCCAGCCACAGCCGAGCACAGTGACTTGTCCACGTGCTATTTCATGTGCTTGTGACCCTTGTTAATGTTTACAAACGGAGGAAATGCCTGGTATCTGGCATGGTTATTACTGCTTCGTGTCAAAAAGAGTGACAGGTAAAGAGTAAAATCTGGACCTGGCACAGAGAGGGATCCACAAGGCAGAAATAGCCAATTAAGAAAAAGTATTAATAAAAATATTGTAACAGATCTCAATCTGCTGCCGAGTACCAATTGCCAGTAATAATCTCTATGGTAACTGAACTCTCTTTGGCCTCGCTCTGTATTCAACTAGTGTTTTATGTGTTTTTTTTTCCCCTCCTTCCACTTTTTTTTTAATGGAAAGTTTTCAAAACTGGTTTAAATATTGTGATATTTTCTTCTTCAAGTGCTGACTGGGAAAAGTATTCACTTGGGCTGTACGACTTGCTTAAGCAGATTTTTCCTTCCTTAGATGTCTGCTGTAGAGGTGACATTTGTGGATGCCATTTAATAAAAGTCCTGCCCAAACAGGAAATAGGTGAGGGAGGTTTTCAGAATCTAGGAGAGCAAAATATTATCTGACAATTAAAGAAACAACAAAAAAGGAGAAGATATATATTAAACGGAGATGTTTCTTTCAGAAACCACTTAGGTACCTGGGGAGACTTAGATTTCTCTTAGATTACATGAGAGCAGTTGGCAACCAGATAATAACTATAAAAAAAAAATCTAAGAGATTTGTTTCCCTGTGCTACAGTCTATGTCCCTGGTGTTTCCCCTTTCAGGCTGTTCCTGCATGTGGTTTGGCTACTGGATCCAGAAGAAGGTACTATCTGCTGGAACAAAATGATGCAATAAATATCTGTTATGCCACATCAATAGACAAAGAGAAAAAATGAAAGGAGATCATGCAGAGATCATGGGAGTAGCAACTTCCAACACATATGTGTAACACCCGGGATACTTCACTAAACTTTTCCATTACTGAACTACAAGTAATTGTAGTAGATACCATAAAAAGTTAACTTTAAGTAGCATACCTTTAAACTCCTTCTGTTTTTTTTTCCTGGAACTATATGTTGGAGAAAGGTCTGAAACAAGAGAACTTGGCTTTGATTTCAACCTACAAGCAGAGGAGCTCTTCTCCTCTATTAGCCTTTCTTTCTGGCTGGTTAGCACTGAGGTTAACATTCCCTAAACACCCCCAGCTGATGGATTTACTCACCTAACTGAAGCCCAGAGGAGACCCAGCTGCCAAACTGCCCATCAGTTAGTAATTAGTCACAACCCAGGGATTTTCTGTTGATAACCAGTGCAGAATTGTTCTCAATCAGCTCTGAGGAAGGATGTAGGAATTGTGCTGGACGGCCTGGGAAGCTGCCTGCTTTAGGCATGTTGTTTGCTTTGGAGCCTGGAGAAGTCCAATGCCTTGGAAGGAAACCTGTCAAATCCAGCAAGCTTGGAGGGGCTCAGCTTGGTGTAGGGCTAAAAACCAGGAATGTGTTGGGAGCAGGTGGATGTCTTGTAGGGTGTTTCTCTCTGGGCTTTTGGGGATGTATTCAGGACTTAAGGAAAATAGCATTCAGAGTCTAGGAGTTTTCTAAGAATGCAGAGCTCTAGGTTTCCTTCAAAATCCTTCTAGAAATTACTCTTCTAAAGCTCCCTCCTTTGGCTTCTGGGATTTCTTGGGGCTTAGGGGACTTGGCTGGGCCATAAGAGATTCCAATCTCTGCTTTCCTACTTCTAGTCGGCCTTTGAAAGCTCTGCAGAAGTGAATTTCAAATGCAGAGAGAAGAAATAAGCAGGATTCTGCTGCTTACTTGGAGGATCTTACCTGGGAGAGGTAGATCCTGAGCTTTCACTTCCAGGGACTGCATTTTAGTGCATTTTTGCCCCATAACTTTAGTCCAAACAAAACAGTCCTTGGAGCACGGACAGACATTTACTCTTTCTAGCTGAGTGTTGTAATCACTAGGCCAAAAAGGTTATGCTTATATATATATATATATATATATATATATATTACCCACTGCTCTGTGGCCAAATAAATCTAAATAAATTCCTTTTCTGAAAGATTTCAGAAAAGGCAGTGTGAAAAGTGCTCCCTCTTTGCACTTTAAAACACAGATCTCTTTCAAGAGAATAGGGAACAACATTTTGCTGTTGCAGGATCAGGTTTGTGTTTGCAGATGTGTTTGCAGCCTTACTGATGGTTTGGGTTTGCAGATGCTACATAAACTAGTCTCACTTTCTGCAACTCTCCTGCAGAACAACAGCTCAAACCAAAACCCTGGATTTGGGAACTCAGAACTTCTTGAAAACATGGAGCTGGATTCAGAGAAAGATTTAAATTTCTCAGTGTTTGTCTTTTATCTGTTTGTGTTTGTATGTCTCACAGGAGATATAAGCAGCAGTTCTGTGGTGTCACACATGAATAAAGTGGATAATTATAAAATTAAAAGACATAACATACTTCTAGAGGAGATAAGACTACAATTAAATTAAAGAGTATAAACAAAACTGAGTTTGATGTACAGACTGATATATTTATTCATTAAATATAATAACATAAACAAGACTATTAACTGTCATATTTTGATGATACCATACCCTAGAAAACAACTCATGAAAAAGTCCTATTGACTTCACTAGCAATGCCACATAAATTTAAGTCACAACTGCAATAAAACAATGTTATCATTCTTATGATACCCCTAAATCTAGCTGAATCTCATCTAGAATATTTTGTCCACACATCTAAAGAAATCTAGCAGATACTGCAGAAATCTACTCTGTAGATATCAGGAATCGAGTATTTCAAAGAAGGCAAAAGAATGCAGGCAAGTTGGCTGTCTTCTCTGACTCCCTTCAGGAAAACACCGGTTATACCATCTGCTCAGGAAAGAGTGAAGTTCAGGTATATGCCACTTATTACAAAAGTTGTTAAGAGCAAATTCTGATTATTTTTAAGATGGATAGCAGCCAGCAACAGTAGAAGTCTTAAAGAAAAAAATATATCAGAAAAGATTGCATTGCACAGGTTGGGGTATATAAAAAGTGAGTTCATGAGGGGAAAAGGCTTTCAAGACTTCTCCCTGTTGTAGATGGCCCCTGTGGCAATAAGATGTTAAGCAGAACCATTCTGAGTGAGTAACGATTCACCCGCACTTTGTGCAGCATCTTTGTTCCCACGAGCACCCAGGAGCGAATAAGCAGCCCATGTGGCATCTTAAGAGTCAACAGAATAAATGTTGGAGATCTGAAACGGGGACTCACCCCAAATTTGTGAACTGCGAATTGTTATGTCAAATGTTTCATTGTAAAATTCCTCATTAAATTCTTTGGCGTTCACCACGCACTCGGCATAACTTGAAGTGCTGAGAAAACGAACACTTACTGTGCCATGACAAAGGCCAATGGTTGCCTCTTTACTGAGCTTGATACATATGGTGAAAACATATTGACTAATTACTTGCCATTTTCAAAAATGAAAACACTCCAGAAGCAGGCCTAAGATAATGGAACAAGATCGAGGAAGAAGAATAAAGACTGGGGAAGACAGGACACACAGCATAACTCGGTGCCTGCTAATCCTTCATTCAACATTGTCTTTGATATGTGAATGCTTAGGAATAACATAGTCTTGCACTGCTTCAAACTGCTTAATGAAAATTAGCAAATTATCCCACCTGATAAATGCATCTGTTCAAAATAGAGCCTGGCTGAAGCAACAAGGATTTAACTAATGTTTTGGATCTGGGTTTAGTTTTGTGGTGCTTACTTTTCTATATCTTTGCAGCTCATTTTGTCATTTTCCAGGTGCGAAAAGAAAAGGGAAAGAATTAGGCTCTGATAATAATGCCTATATACTAAAGGGATAAAAGTAAAGGTGGAGAATGAGACTGTGAGACACAGTTCTTGTTTCAGCTTTCCAAATGCGATTGTTGATATGAACAGGTCACTGTAAGACTGGAGCCCCAGCTGCCCTGTGCACACAGCCTCCTCGTGCAGCCTCTTTAATGCCGTCTGATTCCAGCACCTCCTCCAAGTCATGACAAATTGGTCTCCTCATCCGATTAGGAGTCTTCCCTAAGCTCTGGGATACATGTTTGACAAGCTTATTTCAAGTTAGCTTATGGAGGAGAAGCAATGAAACGCTACACAGATGTAACAAAAAAAAATGTTGCAGGATAAATTCTTTATGTAATGGATGTGTAACATAAAATATACCTAAAATTCAAGTTTTCCATATTGGAAAGCCAGCTATTTGATTTAGAAGTAGAAACCAAAGGGCTATCTGAAGCTGGGGTTAACAGTAACATGGTTAGTGTAATTAAAGTTTTATAAACATGAAACTTGTGCTGATGTATCCACAATTTTGCACTAAGTTGAAATTCAAGGAGTTACTTGTAAAAAAAATCAAGAAAATTTTGTAAAAACCCAGTAATTATTCCCTATTTTTTTTCCCTTTAAATCACTCAGGTAGCAGAAATCAGAGTCCTGGACAGGATGCCTAAAGCTAATGGTATTATTCAATTGAGAAAAAGAAAGAGTGGTCAAAACTTTGACCCATTTACTAAAAACTTCATATTTACATACATACATTCATATTTACATACACTACAGTATAATACATACTATTGTATTATTTCTAATGTTTTAAAATTATAAATCTCAATCCATATAATTAAAACTGGAGGAACATTTACTTTTAGAAGCTTTTCACAAGTCTCATCCCATGTAAAGCATGGTAGAAATTTTGTGGAATCTAAAATAAAACTGGACTGACATCCAAATATAGTTATAGCTAAATAATTATATAAGTGACTCTGTATGAATAATCTGTAGTCAGAAACAGAGATAAAGGGTAACTTATAGACGTTTCTATCATATGAGAGAAATCTGCTATTTTAGAAACTCTTAAAGAATATGATGTCTTTTGTAAAAGTTTTAGGAGAAGTTTTTTCCTCCAGCTCATAAACTAAAAATAAAACACTTTAGGTGATTGACCTTTCTTTAAGGAAACTCTTGAGCCTGATTTGATAATACTCCTGGCAAAGTCCTAGTAAAACTCCTGGAAGAATTCCCGGTGATTTGAACAGGAACAGATTTTTTCATTCTATTCTTCTTTTATTGTAAAAAACCTGGGTAAATCACCCCAGTTATGCCCCAACTGCACACATATGAATGGGCTTAACAAACTGCTGCTCTTCAGGAGTTGGAAGAACCTGCCTTCTTTCACTTTTACTAAAGAGCTTGGAAACCTTAGCTGTAAAGTCCTGCAAGTGCAGCAGATCAGTAGATCCCATACAAACCAAAGGTATGGATCACGCTGCGTTTCGAGGAGCTCAGGCCGCGGAGGTCCCTCGTGCCCCCAAATCCCATTGAGTTCCCCTTAAACTTTTCCAAAGACACTTAATTTGATCCAGATAAATCCCTCAATATTAAATAAAAACAGGTTTAAAGACGTTTATTGTTATTTGGGAGCAGACAGAGCCTGCCCTAGACAGCTGGTGGGCGGCCAGAGCCCCCGAGCTGTCACCGTAAGGTGGGTGCTGCTGGGGGAGAAGATGCGAGGTAGCCGGCGGGTGGGTTACAGTGGGTTACAACGAGGTCCTTTCCATGACTTTGTGCCTTCGGTCACTTTTTATTCTTTCCATTGAGGATTTTTTTCCCTGGAAGCTGCCTGGCAGCATGTGCTGCAACTCGTACCCTCAGGAGGGGCAAACCCAGCTGCACAAGCACCCGGGAAGCCCTTCAGAAACCGGGTTCCTCCAGAAGAGCAACGCTCTCCTGCGCCCGTTTCCTTCACCTCGAGGCAGAACCGGGGCCACTTGCAGGCCGATGCAGGACACGAAGGCAGCACCAGGAGTGCCACGACGGAGCGCGGCACCACGCGATGGGCTGGGAACGGCCGGGATCGCCTCCTCCCCTGCCTTTCATATCACTGAACTGAAACCATCACTCGTGTCAAACGCGAGGGCTGCAGATGAAAGGCCAGTGCATTAAGACAGCACATAATTGTCAGCCTCTGAGTTTCTGACATTAATCGTTTTACTTAAAGAAGGCGGTGGTATGTTTTCCTGTTTCCACCTCCCCCCACCCTCCCAACTGACAACACACAGGAGAGAGTCTGGATAAAAATTAAAAAAAATATATAATGACTCAAAATTTTTGCTAATTAAAAGTAATGTGTTTTCCCATTTTTTGGCAATTTGATAACACAAAACACTTACTTGGGGGCCACAGGGGGAAACAAACTGAGACGGATAAAAAATGTTTTGTGTTCATCCAAGCAAGACTATGTTAATGCACATTATCCCATTAATGCACATCAACATCGGGAATAAGCGCGCCAATGCAAGCAAGAAGCATACACTTATCATCATTTGATAACATGTTTAATGACAGATTGACGGTTGATTTGCAAATGTGAACTGGCATCAATGTTGCTAACTTCAGCTTCTGCCGCCTCCTCTGCTATGCCAGCATATTTATGTGCATAATTTGATTTCGCAGCCACACTGTTAGTACATTTTTAATATTAACTATGCAAGAACAGACAGCCGAACTTAAGTTGCACTGATGGTTTGAGTTCATTAGATTGAAAAAGATGGGCAATGATGACAAAGATGGAGATGGCAGCGCAACATCAAAGAGGCAACACTTAACAAACACACTCCATTTTGAACAAACCGAACTAACACATTTCATGTTGTCGGCTGCAGCAGAGCCCTTATGTACAACAGTAAGAAAAAAAATATGCTTCTGCCCTGGGCATAATGACAGCAACTCTACAAGAAGCTTAGCAGGCTCCTGGACACAGAGTTGTAAGATATTTCACTCATCTATTGCAGGTAAAGGGGCTGATTCTGGTCTCGTGTCAGCGTGACAACGATGTAATTCAGCTGCCTTGCACTGGAGTTACTCCTGATTTACATCGGTGCAAGTGGGAGCGCCTGCCTGTTCCCACTCTCCTTCTCTCGTTTGCTTTTCACAGCTGCGATTCTTTATGACGAATAATAAAAAGATTTTGCTGAGAGCTCAGCTCGTGCGCACCTGATGCACAGAGCAGCCCTGGAAGTTCAGCAAGCCCTGGGGCCTGATGCTGCCGGGGCTGGGATGTCCTTCCCGTGTCCTCGGAGTCAGGAGTCCAGCACCAGGCAGCGCTGCACTCCTAGGGACTTCTTCTCTCTTGGTGTTTCTGGGCAATTCAATTCTGCTCTGAAGGGAACACGTACCAAGGAGCTGGGAGGAGAATATTTCATCCTCTGCTCACATTAATGTCTCAGCATATACTGCATCTAGTATTAATTTGCTTGTTGTGCTGCAATACATAATAAATTTGAGGCAGTAGCTTTATGGTCCAAGTTGTAATTTTAAATTTTATGATACAAACTGACCATCTGCAGGAATCTGACCATATAACCTAAACCGCTGTGCAGACTGTAATGTTAGCACCTTTGAATCATGGTGCAAACGTGATTTAGACACACAATTAGATAGACCAGGTCCTCAACAATTCTCAGTAGTCTGAATTACTGCTGAACACTCTAATATATATAGCGCATAGGCCTCCCTTCAGCAAAGGTTTTAAGAATGTTCTTAAGTTTGCCTCTAATCAGCAAAGCAACGATTACAATTACTATTATTCAGAGTCTAGTTCCAGATCAGAAACGCAGTGCGGCTGGCCCTGCACAAACAGAACAAAATCCGCGTGCTCGGGGACGGCTGCTTGTGCTCCTGCTGCTTGGGGACGGGACGCTGAAATGAGGGCAGATCTTGTAGGAAACTGCGCAGGACCAGGGAGCAGAGAGATTCATGCCTCTGCAAGGAACAGTTCAATAGAATAAACTAGTAACTCCCCTAAGCAGAGGATTGCAAAACACCTAAATTACCAGCTACTCCTGAGTTGAATCTCATAACGACGGCACCCACTGGTCAGGATGGTAAAGGGAGTAGCAGAGCAGGAACAGCCCTTGCATCAGCAAATGATCCACAACGCCTCCCTGGAAGCTCCTGGGCTTCGGATTCCGGCTTCCTTGCTCCTGGCAGTGAGCAACTCAGTGCACTGTGCAAGGGGCCACACTGAGTAAAAGACAGTCCCTCCTTTCCGAAGGGAATCAGTAATTTCCAGGGACACACGGTAGCACATAGGTCTTGTTAACCCCAATAAGGACACAAGAGATCTTGGAAGCTTTCTCGAAAGTGAGAGAAACAGGAAAGAAACAAAAGGAGGAGAAAGACCAGCAGAGGTGAATGCAGAAGCAGGCTGCATTCAGCTAGAAGTGTAGGCTCATTTTGTTGTCTTTTAAGATAACACATTGTGGCCAGCAAGCCATTCCCAATGCGGGGCAGAATAGAGAGGAGCAGCCGCACTTCTTGCTCTGTGGGCTGAGCCAGGGTAGCATTTGGCCAGCCCATCTCCAGGAGCATCGATGACGACTCTCCTAACTGCCCCGTGTTGCCTCCTCCTTGCCCTGACTTCAGCTACAATTAGAAATAAAAACATAAAGTGGGCTCTGGGGCACTCTGGAAAATGGGGGCCTGAAGCTTCACATCACTGGAATAATCATTACTTTTCCCAGCTCTCAGTTATCTCTGCGACTGTGTTTGTACCCTCTTCTCCACCTCATTTTAAGTAAGTTACAGTTCTTCTACTCGTGATACTGAGTAGATGCAGATACCACTTTGTTCCATGTGATTTATAGGCAGTAGCTAATGTTCAGTTATAATTTCCCATTTTAGACATGAAAAATAGCCTGTAATGCTCAACACAAGGGCCTCTCAACAATGATATATAATTTAAAAATTAACATGAGGACAGAGGAGACACAGGATTTTGAACTAGGGACTCTCTCATTCAAAGGTTAAATCTCTACAAGGTGAGCTAAAGGAATTAGTTGAGTTATTAAGTAAATGCCTGTTATATTTTCCCAGTACATTAGCTGTTGTAGTCTTTTCCAGTTCAGCTGTGTTCAGCCCCAGCATGTTCAAAGTGCAAACGCTCATGGCACTGTATTCACACATTTGCTTTTTTTCAATGTCAAACAAACCGGAGCTTTCAGAGCCAAAGGTCGAAGTGGAGGGCCCTTAAGAAAATCTCTTGGGAAATTATGTGATTGTTCTTCTGTCTTTGTTGTATATAAAATCACGCTTCATACATGGTCCATCCTTTCCAAGCATCTTAAAACTATAAAGGAGTCTTGACTCATTCCTGCAATATCTAAGTTATAAAAGCGGTTCTGTTAATTTAGTGGAACATCGTGCCTAACTAACTATTTGTAGGGTCAAACTGTGGAGCGTCCTAAACCTTGGAATTGTTGAAGAGCTTCTTGGAAACACAGAAAAGTTAAACCTCAACCTCACACCATGAGTCTGTAGCAGAAGAGGGAGCAGAAGCCTCCTCTCCAGCCCTGTTCTGCTAAATACTAGCCATAACCACCCCCTTTTTGCGGGGGAAAACCCAGCAATTCAGAAAACATGCAGGGAGAATAAGGGGTAAGGAGTAGAGAAAGAGGTTTTCTAAGGAGAGCTTTTGGAGGTAGTGTTCTTTTCTTGTCTATTTTCTGTTCACACTAATCTGATCTAGCTCATATCTAAGGTGTCTATTGCTGCACTCTGTTTAACCTTGTTTCTCTCTGGCACCAAGTATTACATTTATGGATTACAAATTTATTGACATTTGACATTTGCATCAGCTTTCACCTGATCAACAGGAGCTTTGGCCGCCAAAAGGAATTATTATGGAAGATTTCAACAGCCATGGGAATGCCAAAAAGGTCATTAAATCATATTGGAAAAACAATGTGTTCACAGAGTTCATACATTTAGTCTTGCCAGTAAATCTTCTGGTTGATACTTGGACCACCTACCGATGATACTCAAAGAGATGGAGAAACAGGGAGAATCGAAGAGATGAATTAAATTAAAACCAAATGACATGAAGCCTGGCACAGCGGGATCTTTACTTTCTTACTCTATGAACCCAGAATAAGCAAAAAAAAAAACAAAACAAAGCACAGTGGCTTGACTTTATCTAAGTTAATTCCTTCCATGTAGGCAGGGCTTAACTAAATAATCCTGAGTAATGTGTGCACCCCACATTATTCCATGCAATTTGTATGTGGGAGGTGCAGGATTCAGAAAACATATGGCACATGGAAAACAAATGACAGGGTGTGCTTTTACACACATTTTGGCTATACTTATCACTCTCGTTGATATTTTTTTCCACCAGACATGAAATATGAATGTAGCCACTTTCACCCTAATCTCTTTGGAAAATATTGAGAGGTATTTTTTTGCACATTTGTGATTTATAGAGGAAGGCCACCACATAATTCCTGGGAGCACAGGCAATGTTTTAAAATAACACTAACCAAATAAACAGAATTACCTCCCCCATCATCTTCTCCCTGGATGACAAACCTGGGTCTTGCACCATAGAAAAGCAAGGCCAATAGATTAGGGCTCCACAGGACTGCAGAGGGAGGTGAGTTCCTGACCTGGAAGCCCACCCACAGCCTATCTGTCCATGGACATCTATTCTAGGCTAGTGGCTAGCTTGAAGACAACCATATGCAGCCATTTGCCTCCGAGCTAAGTGAGTGTAAAGGAAGTATTAAGCATGTTCACTTCTTGTCAAAGTAGGTATGGGGGAAAGAGGAAACAATATTGTCATGTCCAAAGGGATTCTTCTCCTGTGATACCCCTTGGGATGTCATTCAACATCCGTCGTATGAATGTTTGTCTTTTCAATGGTCCCTTGAAGAACGCTGGCAAACACACAGACTCAGAGCATCTAAGGATCAGTGCCAGAGTTCTGACTTGCCCCTGGAAATAGAGTCACTGCTGTAGCCCCACTGTTGTCCTTGGAGTACTGGTGTGGCACGTGGCTATGGGCTGACTGCAAAGGGGTCACATGGAGAGCTGCAGGGGACAGCCAGGGCTGCTGGACAGAAGGGTGCTTCGAAATTTTGTCTTGAAATGAGAAAGAGAAGGGCAGTGGTGGAGTTGTGCACTGGAGATAGCTACCGGCAGCTGGGCGCTCTGTCGGATACTGGTTACGCATGGGAATAGATCACTTCAGGTAGTCTGTGACTCACAGTATAAACCTGAGTGGTATTCAAAATATGAAGTGTTGGGGAGTTTTCATGAAACGACTTTGTGAAAATTTCACATTGAGATTTCAACAGATGTCCAACAGGAGACAGGAAAAAAAGTGTTTTTTTTTTTTTTTTTTTTTTTTTTGTTTAAACACAAATTTTTTTGTGTTTAGAAAACCTGAAAACAAACCTAGAAGTGATCAAATAATTATGTCCCTGTGCAGCAGAGCAAGTAGTTTTGCCTCTTCTTAATCCCTGGTCAGTTCTAATAGCTAATACATGCTCTGCAGTAGGGTGGCAAGTCCTGCTCTGGGTATAGTTGAAAGAGAAATTTAAATTCCAGCTTGCTCATTCTGAAACTAAACTATCAGTGCGATTTCTTCATGGTTTGGGCTTATCCAGGTACAAAGAACAAGTGTGGAGGCTCAGCACCATTACTGCCTTAGTATAGACTCATAGGATCACTATGGCTGGAAAAGACCTTCAAGATCATTGCGTCCAACTTTAAACCCATATTCCCCATGCCTGGTAAACCATGTCCAAGTGCCTCATCCACACGTGTCTTGAATACTATCAGGGATGGTGACCTACTGCTTCCCTGGGCAGCCTTGTCCAGTGCTTCACTACTGCTTCCACGTAGAATTTGGGGTCGTTCCCAAGCTCACCCCAACCAGCATCACAGAGGTGCCAGGGCTTCTGCAGCTATGAGGAAGGCTGGTCGAACATTATCTGCAACCCTGTGAGCACAGGAACATAATCTCCTCTGGGTGATGAAGTCCCTGAACTGCAAATGTGGAAGCTCAGAGAATGCTCTGGGAATCTTACCTCAGGCCTGTCCTGCTCTTATCCTTTTCCAGTGGTCATGGTCACATGAATTAACATGGACACAGATGGACCTTTGGCTCAACCCTGTAAGGATAGTCTTGTGTTCTCACCTCACTGCTAGTCAGCTTTAAGGGATGAACTGAAAAACGTCACGAAGAAAGTCTTAGCAGTGTACAGCTGTCGAGCACACCTATGGACTACAAGTCAGATCACTATCAGGTAACCTTGGCCTTGATTAGAAGGTGCACAGCAGGAGAAGCAGAAGAGGGGAACAAAAAAAAATTGTACGGAGGACATGGCCTCATCTCTCTATTTGGGGTGAGCTTGAGAACTGAACTTGTTTGGTTCTCCGGTGCAGTCTGACCCCACTGTTTTTACCTCCTCCCAGAGCTCCTGAGAGGCTGCAATATTCACAGATGAGTCTGGCAGCAGAAAGGGAAACTAGAGGATGCTGAGCACACTCTGGTAAGCCATATCCCATCCCCTTGCCTTCCCCTTCCTGGCTTTGATGCCTTGCAGCTGCTGCTGTGTGCACAGGGTCTCTGGGCCCGGTTGCTCAGTAATAAATCAAAGGGAAACTGCTGGGGTAAGGAGGCCTGGAGAGTCTGTACATCTCAGTCACCCTGAGACGTGTGATCTTCTACAGCACAGGATACCCAAATTTCCTTCCTCCGAACTCCCACCCCTGCAGCAGAGCACGGAGCAGGCGGTCCTTGCCGGCCTGAGAAAAGAGGGGGCAGGAGAAGTAGCAGTTGCCACCGTGCAGGCTGCTCTGCTGCTTGATCTGACACAGCTGCGAGGGGAGGGTGGAGCGGAAAGGAACAACCACATCAAAACCACTCCAGCCACCTCTCCCTTTCCCTTCAAAAATGTCACTGCGGCACCCTCTACTTTCTATAACAATGTTTATCACTGTTCTTCGATTGTCTGGGACAATAAATGGTTAGAAATGAGCATACATCACCAGGAAATCTCTGCCTGCCCCTTCCCCCAAGCAGTGTCATAAAAACGTACAAATTCACATTAATAATGAAGTGCATTTCCCCGAGAAGCCACTGTGTATCTCAGGGAGAGCAGGCAAGGTGGCAGTTGCTGCAGAGTTTCCTATTAAAGAGCAGAGCAAATACTCATAAATCTGATGAGGGGCCAAAGCACATGTTAGGGCTGTCTCCCTCTTAATGGAACCTTTTCTGAAATGAAAAAAATATATATCTCGATACATTCAGGGTATTCATTAGACATGACAACCTCCTCCACTCCCCCAGCCTTCCCTCCCCCACTTCTGCGAGCGCTGACCCCTGGATGAGGAGCTGGCTGGAAGGGAGCGAGTTTGGAGGGGAGGAGGAGTTGCTTGGTTTTAATCAGGGGAACGTGCGCTTCTCCCAGGATGAGCGAGTGGCCGCCGTGCCCATCTCTTCCCCCTCCCTGTGCTCTGCCTGGCGTCTGCCTTTGCCTCTGCCTCTTGGTGGGCCCGGGCAGAGAGCCCGCGTCCTTCCCTGGCTGCCCGGCTGCTCTGCGCTCCCGGCCTTGGGCACGCGCGTCCAGCTGCCGGTGCTACCAGGGCAGCAGAGCCGACAGAGCCAGTCCCGTGCCCCACGCTAGGGTCCCTGTTGCAAAGTCGTGTATGGGAAACTGTCCCTGCTACCTCACACCTTCAAGGGCTTCGGCAACCGACGCTCTCCAGGCACAGGAGGGTGGAGGGGTGAAGTCTTAAACCTCCCGGATGCTCTCAGGGATTTGTGGCTTTGCTACCTGGTCCTATATTTTAATGCCAATGTCCTTATTTGCAGTCTGCCCCTTTCCTGAACACAGTATGGACTTGGAAAAGAAACACCACCACGTTTATTACTCTGTGTCGCCAGAGCAGGCTCTGTGCTGCGTGCTGCTGGTGCTACTTCATTCTTCTCGGGTCCTGAGTCAGGGATGCGCTGGTGCAGGACATGTGCGACTCCCCTGAGGTATGGAACGAACATAAAGACCAGATCCTTCTCCAGCCCAATGCCTCGGTGCACAAACAGGCCCAATTCTGAACCGAGAGGGTGGGAGGGGAGGGCAGAATGTAGCCTGGAGGCTACAGCTTAATAATCATGAATTATCTGTTCATTAGCCCAATAAATAGTGAAAAATCTCTTCCTCCTTTCCTCCTTCCATAAAGCTATATCTATAATTTTCCTCATTTTCCATCTGTGCTCCATCACAGTTTCATGAAGTGATCACCTTACTAAATTATTTTTACTGAAAGGTGCTTTTGAGGGCTGGATGATGCTCATATCTTTTCCTTTTGTTACTGATCTTTGTTATTTAATTGCTGAGGTATAAAATAAATAAATAGGACTCTGCTATCCTTCCTTTGAAATTTCACTGGCTAAAAATCTTCTTCTATAGATTATGAAGGCTGTAACATTTAATAATATCAGACAGTAAAGAGAAGGCAAGATTTTGATATCCTTATGAATACCGAATGCTTGAGTAGGTAGGTGCTATTCAAGGTCAGTTAAAATCTGGTTAAAATACTTAAAAGTTGCTGTTTCTTTGTAAGCATAAGACTTCTTGCCTTTGGGGGGCAAGAACTGTCATTTACAGTATGGTTATACAGAGCCTAGGAAGAATATGGCTTGACCTAGTAGGCTGGATGCACTAATGCAATGTAAAATAATACTGATCTTAAGAGCAACCTGTAGTATTCATAAAAAGCAAGTAAATCTGTCCAGATATATCTGTGCTGACACACACTGATGTATCATCTGGTCTGACCCTGCTCTCGGGGAAGCCAAGAACACACTGCCTACCGGCTTTACAAGAACAGGAGCTAGATTGAAAACACTTTCCCTAGGAAAAAACGGAAGATTTAAAAATGCTTAAATTACCCGCCACCCCCACCCCCAAGAAATCCTGATCTACCAGATCTACTGCTTTGGGGAAACAGTGAGATATTTCAAAGGATTAGAGGACTCAGACTTCACCAGGACAGAAAGGCAGTTTTTCAAGGTTAGAGGTGGCTGAGGTGCACAGAGGCCAAGCTAATTGCTGTTCCTGTCCCTCTGTTTCATCTGCTCTCCTTGGTGCTCAGCGATTGTTCCCAATCCAGCAGTTTATTCCAGCAGAAGTCAGTTTGTTGGCATCCCCATAGAAGTGGACTTCCCAGAGGTTTATTTGTTTATTTATTTATTTATTTTGCCATGGACAATCCAGCAGTTTCAAACAAGATGTTGCCAGAAAGCTCCTACCTAAACTCTTGACCAAGACCTTCATTGTAATGAACCCTCTTGGTGGCTGATGACATGGGAGGTAGAACCCAGTTTTGTTGGTGAAATCTGCTTACAAACTCACATTTGATTCTCCTGAAAGGGTCTCTTAGGCTCTCATGTTGTTGTTAAGAAGTGAAAGATGAAGGACAAGCTAAATTCTTTAAAATATGGTTTTGGACAAGTAGTACAATTGGCCTTGCCCATGTAACACCAATATTGGCTAATACCGCAACATGTTCAGAGTAGCTCCTACTGTTTTGGAGGGGAGGAGAAAATAAAATCCAAAGAAGAAAAAAATCTTCTATTTTGGTATACTTAACACATACAGTTATCTATGTGTCCTATATATCATTTAACAAATTGCTTTGCAATTCTTACAGGGCGTGGTATAATGACTGATTTAAAATCACTGCATTGCTTAAACTGCATTGTTCTTCATCAAGTTGAGTCATTTTTATGTGAAGTGTCAAGCTCTCTAACAAATAACTGCTGCCAGACAAATCAAGTTCCTCATCTTAAAGCTACGGCTAAATAGTTTATAGCTTTAATCTGCTCACTGAGGTGTGCAGTCTATGACAGTAATTATAAATGCAAGGAGAAATTATAGCTGAATGCTTTAACTGCATTAGGAGCCATTTGATGAACAATCATGATTGCCTGCTCATTTTCAACAATAGAGGGCAAGTTAGTGTCAGTGCATTAGAGGATTTTCAGTTCTGCTCTGCTCTTTCTTCCATTTACCACAGAATGTCAGTTGTCTCCTATAAAGTAGAAAAAAAGCCCTGTAGAAGCTTTAAACTTGATGGTTAAAAAAAGACAAAGGAGAAAACAGAGAGAAAAACTGTTTATCATTATGACTCTTTTTCGTTGTTGTTTTTTTTTTGTTTTGTTTTTTTGTTTTTTTTGTTTTTTGTTTTGCAGCAGCCTTACTTTCAAATTAGTTCATTTCAGGTAGTTGCTTGTTTACTTATCAGGGTCTTTTGATAAAGAAATCTCCCCAACCAAGTTGGTAAATTTAACTCTATAAAGGCTTATTTTATTAAAGAGATGTAGATAATACGATAGATAGCCTCCGTGACCAGCCAGTTTACAGTCAATCTTATTAGCTGTCTTTAAAGTAGAAATATAATTCTGCATTGCCTTTTGTTAGGAAAACAAAATTTTTCTAATTTTCTTGAAAATGAACAAATGGTTTCAAAGGTATAAACTGACATACAAATTAGCTCTAATTAAAGTCATGTCCCTAATGTTCATGGGTTTGCTTTGAAGAACAGCAATAAAAACAAATTTGAAGTGGGTTAAATGAAAGAGAATAGAGACATCTGATCATTGTATATAACACATAATTTTACATTATATTACCAAGCCCATATCAGTTAGAAGAACTCAATAAAACAGTAAAGATGAATATAAAACACATACGTATGTCTTTACATTTAACAAGAATTGATAGCAAATTTTGTATAAACAGCCTCACAAAGGTCTTAAAAAATCCATATACATAACATATTTTCCTATAGTACTAATCCAGATGATTCATTTATATTTTTAATGATATTTACCATTTTCAAATATGACTCTTAACAGTAGCTTTCATTGCAATACAGAATGTATTTTATGTATGTACTTCGAATACTCTTTCCACTATGTTATTTCCATTTATTTCCACACATTTTTCTATTTTTTATTTTACTACAATATTGCATAGAATAAGTAAATGCAGATCTATTGGTGTGCTTTAAGAATCTCAGTATACTTGATTTCTCCTGTTTCTAAATACTTTGCTCTCCTCTACGTTATTATTCAAATGTATACTGAATCTTAAAAATAACATGGTAAGAATAAGTAAACTCTAAAAATCCCTGTTATTTGATTTAGTCTCCTTCCAGATCTCAGGAAGAAACCCACATGAATAAACTCTGGCCTCCACACTTCTAACAGTCAGGACTTAGGTAAGCTTATAGCTCCAAAACTGTAATAAAATCTTTACAATGCTATCCAAAATACCCCATCATTTCAGACAATTTGTGCTATCATGCATACCAACTAAAATTATAGTTCCAGATAACAGTGCTATCACTCTGTCATTGCAATTTAAATATATTTTTCAAAGGTAAGACATAACCTGCATCCTGATATAAATTAGAAATGGATGAGTATTGAGAGAAGAGCAATTTCTGGGTACCCAAAGGCAGGTAGGACAGTACCTTATTTATGTAGTTACATATCACCTGAATAATATCAGCGAAGTGTCTGGGTAGGTTATTATAATGCAGAAACCACTCTCTTCCCTTGGGGATTTTTTCCTTTGTATTTGTTCCCCAAATCCCAAGGAACCGTATCATGTTTATAAAGGTGGGTGTTTGGTTTGCATCTGAATAATAACACAGTGCTTTTAATACCAAATCTGTAACGTTTGTCAGGTACTAAGCCACGAATATGCCAAAATTACTGTTATATTAATATATTTGGCAGATAGCTTTTGTTTGAAACAACCCAAATTATTGGTTTGCTCTCATATCTCTTGTGTGAGAACTATGAATGTCAGAGTTTTAATAATCACTAACTGGTGAGGAAGGAAAGGAAGTATGGTATATTTTTTTCCCAACCAATCACTTGTAATTTTTTGACATTTTGGCAGGTATATTGATTCTGAATGGTTATAAAATAGTTAGGTGGCAAATCAGTTATTATCAGATAAAACAAAGAACATTTATTCATCCTATTCAGAATAGATTCTAAAACTGGGTTTAAAATGCCAAAATAAAACTTGAGGATATTAGCAGTATTTATAAAATAAACTCCCTTTAAGTCATGGTTTTTTACTGCATAAAATATATAGAAAGGGTGATTCCAGTCAAATGCAGAAAACCTGTACAAGACATATGCAAAACTTAAATCTTACTGCCCTTGAATACTGATGTTCTACGCTATAGTAATAGCTTCCATCACCCATCCCAAAGTAACCCTTTGATTAGTAGTTTAAATAATTCAAAAGTAGCTTTTTTAATGGAGCTTAAGTGATGCATAGTCCTCATGCTGCCTCTGTACAGAAAGTGTTTCCTAAAGCTTCATGAATATTTGCAGCAAACAAATGTGAAATCTTCACACAAACGGGAATTCAGCTCAGACTGCTCGGACCCGCAATTAGCTGCAGAATAGACACAACAGCAAGTGGTCTAGGTGACAACTCACAACACATCCTTAATTTTGACTATGTCTGACAAATTCATTTTCCAAATGCTATTCAAGCGATGAAACACTGAAGAAAAGCTGAATCTACCCATGTTTTCTCTGTGAGTAGAAACAGAACCTGAAATTTGCTGCAGAAATTATTGGGGATGATTAACAGAGCTGTGATGGTGATAAATTTATTAGAAAGAAACTTCTTTTGGGACTGTTAGTTGATGTTCTATATATTTATTTTAATCCAGAATTCATGTTTGTGAGTTAAATAAAATTAAAAATGCAAAAACTGTGTGTCATCTGAAGAGCACGTTTCATATCAAGAACATTGGTTGTGGCAGTACTTTCCTTGGTGTCTCTTTCAGCAAAAATATGGCAACACTACTGTAAGTATTACCAGATCTTTGAAATATTAAGTTTGTAAAAAAATCTAGCTGCTACCTTAATTAAGCCTAAAAAAAAAAAAAAGGTTATAGTGAAACTTGCACTGAAATTAGTGATGTTTTATAGATTGACTGGTACTCCCATCAACATCAAACAGAAAATAATCAAACATCTTCAAGAATAAAAAAGCATTGTACAGAGACATGATAGAAAGATCATCCTAAGGTGATGCAGCCAAAAGGCCATTCACATCAGGACTAAGAGGAGCCACTAAAATATGTAACAAAACTGAGTATCCAAATAGCATGGAAAGAATTGCATAACTGCTAGGCAAAAGCTTTTCATAGTTATTAGAAGATCCTTCAGGCTTGGTTTTAGATTATGGATTATTTAAGACTTTGTTAGTTTGCTATTTGAATTGCCTTTCTTTTTTTTTCACCAAAACCATGTTTACTGGGAAAGAGGTAACACCTTTGGTGGCAGGAAAAAGTGCTCTTTCCTGCTATTTCCATTCTCAATGCAAAGAGAAGTTGCACTCCACAATGAACTGCAAAGGATGTGAAGAAATTAGCTCTTAGGAAAGAGCTAACTTTTCTATATAGGGCAATGTAGCTAAGCGTTTATCAAGCTCTCTTCTTGAAAACATTATAAAATGGATATGTACATGTAATCAGATGAATGAAGCAGCAGTACATTATACATTTTATAGTGTTTTCCTACATTTAAGAAAGTACAAATGTCTTAAGAGTCCTCCTTAAAATGATGAAATTAAAACTCACTATAGAGCATGCATACCTTAAGAGTTATTCTTCATCCACTTCTGCTACAAATTGTGAATGGTGTTCTGGTGACTTGCTGTGTGTTTTGCTTAGATGAAGTTTTACTGCGTGTTTGCTCGCAAAAGTCCGACAGCACAACTTACATTTGAACTTAGAGTCTGTGTCCTCTTCTCCAGCTATTGTTTCAGGAGATCTTTGAACTGAAACTCTGGAGATTTCTTGCTCTACCTTGGTTTGCTGCTCCACTGCCAGCCTGTTCATGTCTTTCATTTGGAAACCTAGGTGAGATTCTAAGTGGCTAATGTAAGTAGATGGGGTTCGAAACTGGGACGCACAGTCGCTGCAATAAAAGATTGGATGCCCTTTGTCCATGTTTTTCAAAAACTTTGTTCCTCCAGTTTTCCTAAGTTGGTACTTGACATTTGCCAACCAGTGGCTAATGGTGGTCATCGACAGTCCAGTAAATTTTGAAATTTGCATGCGCTCTTGTGGGCCTAGATCTGATAATAAATATTTACCTTCGGAAGTCTGGAAGAGGCTGGAAGCAAACTGAGCTTGCAAAATAAGAAGATGCTGAGGGTTCCAGTTTGACTGTCGGCCCTTCCTTTTATGCAGAGTAGACACTTCTGTTGAGACATCCTCAAAGCGTCGGACATCTATTTCCAATTTCATAGATGGGATTCTTGAAGATGCAGCAGGTTTTGGCGTAGTAGCTTTGGGAAGAACTTTGACCATGTCAGCAATGTCAGAAAGAGCATGTTTCTGAGGTGGAGAAGTACAAGATTGTGCTTGAGCTGACTCAGCTTTCTTGCCTTTAGATTTGGTCAGATCAATAGGCTGATCATTGTTTTCGAACAGGTAGTGCCTGGATACACTTGCAGGCTTTGGTGGGGTTGGAGTAGGAGATAAAACTGGCTTCTCCATCATATTTAAATTAGGTTTGTGGAAAATAGAAATTGTGCTAGAGCTAGGGCTGGAGTTGGATTGGGGCCGTAAAGGTTCTGTGGCTTTGCCCAAGTGATTATTCAGTACTGACTGCAGGGCACTAAGTGGGTTGACACAAGGCAGTTCAGAGGAATGGTTGGCAGCAGCACAACCATTACTAAGAGAAGCCGCTGTTGGTTCCTTGAGGACTGTTTTTTCTTTTCCACTGTCCTCTTTTATTTTGTCCTCTTCTTTCAAGGGACATGGTTCTGTCTTTTTTTGCTCCACAGAAGCTTCACATTTGAGGGGAGGTTCTCTTTCATTTTGACAGAGTGGGGCAGGTTCAGCTTGGACCCCCTCTTTAGCATAGTCTTTCTGTACATCTTCTTTGTCCTCAGTTTCCTTCTTCACTTGAGTGCACTGGGCCACATTTGCTGAGATAGGGACCACAGGCATGACCTTCCACTTTGGGGCAATGGGCCTCAATTTATTGGTGATTGTTGGCCTGATTTGAAGCACTTGGGAACCCACAGGCAAAGATGGCTTAGCTGCTTCTGAAAGCTGATAAGCTGCATGGATACTAGGGTATGCGCTCCAGCTGGGAGCCCCATTCTGAGCTTTGTTGATGGCTGTTGTGACAGTGTTCTCCAAGGACTTTAAAATGTCCCCACCACCCTTTGAACCATCCTCTAAATCTTCTTCTCGGAGGTACTGGTATTTCATTGTAGGATCCAGTGGTTTCTGAAGTGTGTCTTCATACTCTTCAGTTTTTACCACTTTCTCATCCTTGTTTGTGTCATCAGTCTTATCTTTTTTAGTTTCCTTTTTTAGTTCAGAGGTGGGAGTTATGCATTCTGAAGATGATTTACTGGTCGTTTTTGAAACCGGGCTGTCATTGGCTGGTGCTTCAGACAGTGTTTGCATCTTTTCCACAGCTAAAGGATCCAAAACTAGTTGCTTTCCTTTTTTTGAAGCTGAACTTGTGACTTTCAAAAAATGGCCAGTGACCATCATATGGGTTGTAAGTTGCTGCAAGGTGTCATGTGAGCTTCCACATTCCATACACTTCAAAATCTGGGATTTACAGGCCTCAAACTGCCATGTGTAGCTCGCACCATTCTGATAGCCGTATCGGTTGTTAGACGGTAACTGTAGGTTTGCATTCTTCTGAGGGGAAAAAGTATCTGAGAAAGACCCTGTTGTGGAATCGGGGGAACAAGGCCTGTTAACATCAAACACACGCTTCTTGGCGGGAGTGACCATTTTTGAAGAAATGGTTGGTACCGGCTCCTTCAAAGGCACTTTTTGGTAATGTTTTGTTTTTATCATATGAACACTCAGATCTTGAAGGGAATCAAAAGAGTCACCACAGAACATACATTTAAGAACTTTTTGTGCATCTTCCTTGTCCATGTCCTGGAATGCCCTTTTTCGGGGCTTTGAGTAGCTGGTAGGTCTGTGCTTGTCCTTTTTATGGTTGTCATCTTGGTAATGACCTGTTTCATTCATATGAACCGTTAGTTCCACCAAAGTGTCATAGGCAGCACTGCACTGCCTGCACCTAAACCTGCTAGCACCCGTGAACACAGCTCCACACATTTTGCTGCTCTGTCTGTAGAGCTGGACTGAACTGAACAGGTTAGGCTTCGAGACAGGTCTGGAAGGTAAATTCTGTTGTAAGCTTTTTGACAATGCATCTTGGTGCCAATCAAAATCAGCTTTGTTCCCTCCATTTCTGTTGTCACAACTTCTCTTTTCTGAGTTAGACAACTTGAAACCCAACCCTAGGCCTGTCCAATACGAGTCCGACAGTATGTTGGCATACACTGCTGTCATTTTATCCATGCAGTCATGTGCTTCATTCTGGGCTTTGGGGTGGGCGCTGGTTTTTGGATCCTGTGGCTCTCTAGAGCAGATGCTTTTAATATCTGTCACATGGTCACTACCATCACTCAGCAGTGATTCATTTTCTGCATCTTGATTAGATATATGACTGACTGGAGAATTCTGGTAGCTGAAGCTCCCTTTTGGCTCAGGTCCCACTTCATGTTCTTCATCTGTACCAGTGTCATTGCTGCCCTGATGTTGAGCAGTTGAATTGTTGTCATCATCATCTTCCTCCTCCTCCTTTATGTCTTCCTCTTCCTTTAAATCTTCGTCTTGGACGTAACCTGAAATGTAATGTCAATAGATGAAATAACGTGTTAGGGGGGAGTACTACAGTTTCAGGTTTCTAATTTCACTATGCTCTTTCTTTACTGAACTTCACTTTAATCTACAACTTTATTGTCTGTTAGTACTGGAAATGAAAAAAGTCAAATGATGTCTCTTTTTGTGAAGGTTGCTGTGTTTTATTGGCAGATGATCATAATTCTTTACAACTGCCAGAGATTCTGAGTTAATAATTTTCCTGTCAAAGGAGTATAATTCTAACTGTCCTGTAGTGGGACAGTTGAAAAATTTGTACATAAGAATTTTAAGTTTATACTAAAAGCTTCAATTCTATCAAATTGTTTTGAGCCTCAGTGAAATAAAGGGTAGAATTGGCAAGGAAGAAGAGAAAAATAACTGCCATAATCCTTTTGGTTCATAGAATCATCTAGGTACAGTAATCTTTTGCCATTTGATCACCTAAAAAAGCACTTTAGATCTACACAAATAATTTATATGTCAAAATACAACATCTGAAAGAGCTAATAGGCTTCAGTGTAACTCTTGTTAAAGTAATATACTGCATACCATAAAGCAAATTGCGCTTTTATAAAAAAAAACATATATTTCATGGCAAGAACCTTGGAAACTTACAGAAGAGTATTGGGATATAACAGAGAGACTCCGAAGTTAACTATAAAACTGAAAAAGTAGAACAAATCCAGAATAATTTTCTTTGACAAATGAACTATTTAATTAATAAGAGGAACTGATACTGGAAGAGTTGTAAATTTTAAAATTAATTAAGGAATTCACTTATTTTTTCAGCAGTAATTCTACTCAAGTTACAGAGATAACTTGGTTAAAAGCAGATTGAAGGTGAGGAGAAAAAGATTCTAAAGGGTGAACTGGCTCCGTTGCAGTCAGTGGCTAAATTCCCATTGATTCACCAGAGTCAAGAATTCAGTCTTAGACTCCCACAAGAAGTGACAGAGCAGAACAAGTAGTTCAGATACGTTTTCACAAAACCTCAGTGTAATTTTTTAACAGCCATTGCCAAATTATTATGTACAAGGCAAGCAGACACTGAAATAATTCACTTTTATTGACAGCTACTCTTCAAAAGCAAATGTTGATTTCAGAAGTGCAGGTCTTTGTACGAGATATGTTTACATGTCCTGTCAGTTAGAAGCAACCCAAGTACTGCCAACCCTTGTGATTGCACAGCAGTGGCACAAATATTTGGTTGTGTTTTCTAAGGCCTAGCTTCTTGTGTCAGGTAATTATGTTAATAAAAATCTCAAAATCAAATATGTCACTAAAAGTAACCAAGTCAAAACAAAGTAGAACTCTTCTACGCATAACTGGGAAGTAGAGCTTGAAAACACAACCATAAAAGCTTGGAAAGCACAAGGCAAATGAACCTAAAAGTGTTATTTATTTAAAATCCCATTCCTTCCCATCTTATGAGAGAAGCTCCTTTTTCTGAGGGTCTGGCTCATTTTGCTCTCTTGAATTTGGTATTCCCACACAAACAACACCCTTTTAGCTAATGAAAAGAGATGGAGAGAAAGGTAGAGGCATTTTGATTAAAATATGGAGAAAGCCTTCCCTGATTCCTTCAGATATGTGTTTCAATTTTTCAATCCATTTCAATCCATTTACATTTAAGGAGAAATGATCAGAGGAGAGTAGTAGCTCACCCCTCACCACGAGTATTTACCGTCAGGCCAAAGAAATGAAGCAGAACTTGAGAAACAGTTTCCTTGAATGAACCTGAAGTGTGAGCTCAGGGAAATGAGGACTCACTGCGGCCGTGATACAAAATCCATGCGAGCCATCTCCCCCATTCCCTCTGCTCTGGGACAAGTATGGACTGCTCTGCCCTCAGAGCTGTGCCTCATTTAGTGCAGGGATGATACCTGGCTTCACGGTGAAGAGAGCAGCAGAGTTGTGTGAATGGTCTGGGCATTATTTTAACAGAATAAAATAATAATCATGCAGTGCTAGGTTCATTATGCATTGCAGCAGAAGCTTTCAGCAAAGAAGGACCAAGTGCCTGTTAAATATTGAACAAATGAGTCATTTAACAGTGTGTTGGGGCACAGCAAATATTAGTAGCCCCATCTACAGATGATCAGACTGGAAGCAGGCAGCAAAGATGTCACTGAGAATAAAAAATATGTATTTCACCTCCCTACCCTTCTTCCCTAACAACTAGACAATGGTGTCCATGTGCCCCCCTTCTCAGCTCATAATATTTAAGGGGGACGTGGAGAATGAGAAAGGAGGAGGCAAAAGCTCCTGCACGTCATGAACAGTAACCTTGTTAAACAACCAGCACGAACTGATGAGCAGGACTGACATTATTCTCGCGGTGTTAGAGATACTGTATAGCGTAGGTAGCAACGCTGGCCCCTTGCCAAGACGTATCACAGCGCCAAGCATATTACACTGAGCAAAACAAAAATAAGGAGGGAATCCAGGGAAGGAAGCAGACAAAACAGACAACAAATAGCATTCACACAGTTTTGGGTCAGAGCAAATTTGATTCTCTATTCCTGCATGAACTCTTTGAATACTATTAACCCATTTTTACAAGGAGGTCATTTTTTTTCCTTTGCAGGCTGCACATTGTAGTTTCTTCCTCACAATATTCTTTGTCCTTCTAAAAGGATTTACCAGAAGAAGCAGAAGTACCAGACAGCTGCTCATCCCCCACAATACAGATAAAATTTTCTGCTTAATTAGGCATTGACATGTTTACTATAACCTTTACAGAAGAGTAACTCGTGCTGAGAAATCCTCCATTTTCATTTGTTTTGTCTGCATTTTGTATAGCCACAGTCTAATGAAAATGGTAGTCAAAAGCGCCATCAAAATTCCACAAAACCATCAGTCAGGTCCATACAGATGGCACAGGGTTCTAGGCAGCTTTGAAAATGCAATAGAGTATTGTATGTGTTAAACCATTTCTGTTTATTTAAATGATTTAAATTGCTGTGGGCATTTTAAGGACAGTGAAGACTTCTGTGTAGGCAGCCTAGGTGTGCAGGAAATGCACATGTCCTTCCTACAGCGCTGCTTAGTAAGACTTCACTGTATGTAAAGCTTGATGTGAACTGATGTAGCTATTTAACAGAAAGAACATTAATTTAAGTGGACTTTGCAACATGTATTTTATAAGCTACATGTAAAGCATGTCTTAAGCTCACAGATCCATTGTTTTAAATGTAGCGTCTGTAATAAGTAGTATGAATTTTGCACATCACAGTGATGTCCGTATTATAAATTGTTGAGCGACCTGCTCTCTTCTCACCAGTTCTCCCTCAGGCTTATTCTGACATTCCCAACCTCTGAGCTGCTCATGCAGAGATGTCTAATAGAAAAAGAATTAAAAAAATCCAAACTTGGTAACCAGGTGAAAAACTCCTTTCCTCAGCTGAGAAGTATTCCTGCCAAAATTATAATGACCCAAGCAGAGATATAAGTTTACAGTCCTGAAGTGACACACCAAAACTTTACATCTTGAAGATATTCATCAATCTTGAAGAACAGACCAAGTCTAGGAAGTCAAGAGCATCGAATAGAAGCAATTTCTGGCTTCTAAAATGGAAATACAGTATTTTCTTTTAATTCTTTTGATCCCAATATAGTGTCATGATATCATTGTAGATAATATTATTATATGCATAATAATCATTAGATAAAGTTCTATTTTTCCACTTATTTTTTTTTATTTTCCTCTGTACCATCATGGTCAGATAACTTAATCCGATTCTCTAGGACAAGCTGCTATTTACTCTTCAAAGAATAATGTTTTCTTAGATATTTCTAATATATTTCTGCAGAGTAATTAAACGAAATTCCAGTTCATGCACCTGAAAAAGTCTTTTTTGAAATTGCAGACCTAAAATTCCATGTACGTTTATCTTGAAACCTTGACCCAGCTCCACAGGCAATGCTGAGCCAGGCTCACCGTGGTGTTGAACACAGTATTGACTTTCAGTCCCTCATCACCCCTCACTAACCTCTAACTTACACCACATCATACAGCACTTCTGACCTTGGACTCTAGAGTGTGAATACATTTTTTTTGAAGTGTGCACTTTTACTGTTAATTTTTCCACCAGTGGATGCTATTTTCACTCAAATTTGCTCTCTTTTTCCACATAAAGAAACATTTCTTAAAATACATACATATGTTTCTTTCCAAGACTGGAAAATTTATTTTCTGCCAAGAGAAGGGACAGTGAATCATTGTCCAGAACAACACTGCTAATCCATGTAAAAACCCATGCACCATCTGCACTTTTTCATACATATATTCCAATTTTACTTGAAAAAACGTCATTAGCAGAGTAATCTCACAGTGCTATAAGGTGATCTTGTTTCCTTCTTGTCTGGCTTCAACTCAAACATCTTTTTCTGTTTGGCAAAAGCTGTTTCTTTCTGTGAAATATTTCATGCAGATAATGGATAATGACCACTTCTCATTCCTTTTTCTCAAAAATGTCTAACTACATTAGCTATCCAGAGACAAATCTTAACCTGGCTCTTTGTAGAGAGTTCATGGCTGTAGATTCATCCAAGTTTGAAAATCAACTGAAGAGATAAATTGGCAACTGAGGAAACAAAGATCCCTACTCTACTGCATAACTCTTATATCAAAGGCACTTAGGAATTCAATGAGATTAAAACCAATGGGGCACTCTGGAAATGCAACGGAGTTTTATGTAAAGAATTCTCAAGACATTTTGCAGTTCAGCAGGGAGGTTTCAGTCACCATCCCAGTGACGCAATTTTGTATCCAACAGAACCTATAATCCCAAAGAGAAGATTTTTCTTTATATCTATATATGTACATATATATATAAAGATTTTCCTTCTTAAATAGCTATAGCACAAATTTCTGTTTCTTGCAGACTCGGAAGAGAGGGACCCACTACCTTCTGCTGCTTGAGGACAGACACAACCTTGGTGGTGAGGAGCTCGCATCCCACCACTGACCAGGAACACAGAACATGGAGAGGCAGCTCTGGGCTCCAGCCCCTCCTGGACTGGCTCCTGCCACGTCTGAATTTAGCACACAAAGGCAATTCCATGGAGCCATAACCATTTATTTATATATGAAGCTGAAAAGCAGCAATTTGCGGCTTTCATTTTGCTGTACTCTAATTAGAGTTGTATTATAAAGCTTTCTATTAAATATTCAATTTCCTACTGGTTAGGAAGGCAAAACACCCACCAGCTTCAGTGGGACTTTTAGCAGCACAGGGAAAATATAATGTCTCCTGTACATTGCATCCTCCACCGAGTCAAATGAAGATGATACGTGCAGTGAACTGGCTTGCGAGCAGCCCATAAACTCTAAGCAAACCCCATAATAAAACAGAATGGAAAAAAAGAATGAAACAGACTAAGGACTAAGAAAAGAGAGGCAAGCGGATGCATGCCAGTGCGCTTGGAGGCCAGACCATTGACAGAGTCAATACAGAGCTTTTCCTGAATAATTTTCCTTAGAGAAGCTTGTTTGCACTGCCATTTATTACACTAATAGAATAAAAAAGCAACTCTAGTCAGGTGCTGGCTCTAGCAGACGTGGATTTAAGGGCAGTGAGGGCCAGTGCTTCAGGTTCCTCTATGGTGGCTGTACCGCCTGAGTGCGTAATCTGCTCACAGGTGGAAACACCGATGGCTGCTGCTTTCTACAAAGCCTGGAACTCACCACTTTATTGTTTCTACCACCTTGATATTCCCCGGGCAGTAATTTTTCCTTTTTTCCCACTTTGCCTAATGGGAAAGCTGCAGCCGACGCCGTAACCAGCGCACACGCTCTCCGCCATTTTGTGAGCGCCCACCAGCCCTGCCACCTGCCCTGATTTGTACCCTGGCACCGCCATTTCCTGAGGCACCGCCATTACCTGAGGCGCCGCAGGGCTGCCACTACACCTGTATGGGCATGAACTGCTTTAGTAAAGAGAAATAAACCCCAAATTTTAGTCCTTCTTGGCAGTTAATAGTGTTGCCCAGCCTGTGGTGATGGAGAACAGCGCGGCGGCTGGGTGGACACGAGCACATGGCCACCTTTGAAACCCAGGTTTCAAATGATCTTTTCCGTCTTTCATTATCCGAGGTTGCCCTAAATACCCATGTAAAGTTCCTTAAATGACATGAGCCACCAATCAGAGTCAGACGCACACAAAAAATATATATCTATATAAAATTGAAATTGTAATGAGGCTTACCAGTGTATCAGTAGCACTTTGGTTCATTTGATATGAACTTTGTTTTTTTAAAGTACCACATGGTAAGGCTTTGAAACTTCAGTTTGTAAAAAAAAACTGTAACAGCCTTTACAGCCTTTGAAGTCACTACTGATATAACTCTGAACAGATCCATTCAAGTTCAACTAACATCAGACAAATGTTTAGTGTATCAGAGGAAGCCACAAAAGCAAGGATTTCATCAATATTTCACAACAGCCTCGGGGAAACTGTAGATTGCAATGCTGTAGGGCAGCTAATGGAATTACACACAAGGGTTTTGTACATTTAAAATAAGCAGCTACTAAAAAAATTACCCTTCAGTTTGATAGAAACTGTATAAAACTGCAGATGGGAAACAATTAAATAGCTACCAACATTTATCCATGTCAGCCTGATAGGTCATTTAATAACAGGTATTTCTTTCTTTCTTCCTTTCTCTCTTTTTTTTTCCTGGTAGGGCGATAATAAAGATTAACATTTATGAAAAGTAGCATAAAATATAGCACAGCCAAATGAATAATTAAAGATGCTTCTGAAGAATTTGTTTGCTATTGTATGGCCATGAAGACTGCTCTTCAGTAATGAAATACATTTATATTAAATACAATTATAAATAGAAAGACGCTCAGGATTATGTTTATGGACACTTGCTTTTTATACTAAAAAAAAGGAGAGAACATTGAATCATTTCCATCGCCTCCATGGTGCAGCTCACGGACAGCATTTATTTTAATGTATTCCTGTGGAAATGAGTTGGGCCCCAGCTTTGCATTTCCATGACTTTGCAGGGGTAAACTCAAGAATGGACAAATTAGGTGCAATAAACTTAAGTAAGATCAGCACTTCTCTTGAAAGACTCTTGATCAGAATGAAGAATTCTGCATACGAAAGCACGATATTTATTCTAAAAATAGCACCATATAATGATATTCCTTTTCATTACTATATTCAGCATGTAAAAATCTTTAAAGTACTGGCCCTTCATACGGTCGAGTGTTTAGGTATGATCTGCTACTGTGGGAAATTATTACTTCTGTTAATAAATAATGCTTGTTGGGCACACTGAATAGCATTATGTGAGATGCAAATTATTTGATTATTATTTTTAAAAGCTGTTAATTTCTTGACTTATCCGATTCACAACAGACCAGTTTGGCTGGAGTGCAGTGGAGACCCCCGTTTAATGCAGAGCTTCATCTGCAATTCAGGAAAGATCTTCAACTTGTTAAATTTGTCCCAACAGGGTAGGAGTTGATAGGCTTCCTGCCATAGAGAAAGATTATAGAACAGTGTTGCTTCATTACCGTAATTAATTAATAATTGTTATTAATATGTAAATAATTGTAGCCTGATTTCAGTACTGTAACTAGAGATTAAATGAGCAAGGCTTGCTAGAAAATCTGACACAAGAAGAGGCTCAAATATTACAACTGCAGAATCCACTACTGATTTCTGAGACGGCCGTTGTCGAGTCAATGCAGGTCAGCTCAAAGCACAGATGATTTTACTGATGATGGGCACCCCTTTTGATTTCAAAGGCCTAACTTCCTACCTGTTGAACTGCAAAACGCCACATACTGTATGTGTTTTGCAGGAGCACACTGGGAAGTCCACGACCCTTGTACCGTGAACTGAAAATCTGAAGAGCTACCGAGTGCTACGCTTTACGACTCAGTGGTAGATGCAGGTGGAGTTAACAGTGTTTCTTACACACATCTATTAAAGCACAGAATTCATGCACAGCTGAGAATGCTGAATAAAATGTAAGCTCCTTACAATAACTTGTTGACTATAACCTAATATTACAGCCTATTTAAAAAGTATTAATACAGCTTTAAAAGCACTATTATTATGACATTTGTCTAAAAAGCAGTGGGCTCGTTGATTTTCCCTTTGGATACACAGCCAGACTGCAGCTCCAGGGAGATCTGCTTTAAGCCACACTTGCCAGTAATGTTCATAAATCCGTGCTGGTTGCTCTGAGCTGGTTAAACCATGCTGGCAACATCATTTGTCTGGTAACTTCTCTCTAGATCAGGCACATAACTAGAAAGGGGGGTATAACACAATCTACCTTCCTTGTCTTTTTGTTTTGTTTCAGTGTTGCATTCCAGGCAGTAAAAAGCTGCAAATGATTTTCAAGTGTGGATTTTTACTTGCTGGGATTTCAGTGTAAAGGGGATGCTAGCGGCGAATACACAAATCATCGAGTGTTTTATTTCCCTCTTTATTTTCCTTTTAGGAACACACTGTTGCAAATGCTGGTCCAAATGAATAGTCTGTTTCTTTCGTGACAAATATTATGGCCAGCAAATGCTGACTTTTGACCATTAGGCATCTCTGCACTTATAGCCGCATAACCATCAAAGCACTAAGGCAGCATGAAGGTCATTACCCCAGCCAGCATCTTGACTAACTTCTCAGATATGTAAGCAATAAGCAGTTGCTAGAGATTGATATGATACTTTGTGAGTAATTTGGATGAACTATAACACTAACCCAGTAAAGTATTATAATTTTAAATGTGTCCAGAAAATAATTGAAATTCTGGTTTAGCTTCATCATAATGCACAGTGCTGGGTATATTTAACAGCTGACTAGTTTAGCATGAATATTGCTTTACAAATGAGGTCATATTGTTTTTAAGAAACAATATTGCTATCAAACATGTTTAGGAGGAAAAGCAAGAGATTATGAGTACACTTTTAACCTTTCTGTCTCTTTCTATATCTGTTTACTATGGTGATTTAGGTACTCAGTGTTGTTTGAAGGCAACCATAGATGGTTCTGGCATTTAAAAGAGATCCAATAATGAGCAACTGGCAGTCAGATTCTTTCTTATTATTACTCTGTCACAAAATCTCTGTTCTACATCATTCCATCTTTGCAACACCAGTCAGAGATGAGAAAGGTCAAAACATCTCCTTCAGACATGCCGGCTACTCGGGCACGGGGCCGTTTCCAGTCACAGCAGCCTGAACTGCCCCCGTGCTGGGGAAAGGAGCCCAGTCTGTAGGCAACAAAGTTTGTTGGAGGGATGGCCTTCCTCCCTCTGCACCGACACAACCACCTAAAACAGGAATTATCCACTCATTTTAGTCCACGTTTCTTTTTTACCCTTCCTCTTGTGTCAGAAGGAGGGATACCCAAACAAGCCTCCCAGCAGAATATTTACAAGTCAGAGTATTATCTGTGTACATAATGGGGGTAGTTCTGGGCAAATCAGGCCCATTACTCCCTGAATACACTAGGCAAGTTTACCGCATTTTAGTACTAGTTATTATTACTAATGTGTGTTACTGTACTAGCCACAACACTAATACTAAAGTCTTTTACAACACAGCGTGAAACCTCTTCCCCCCAAAACTTCCAGTTTGATTCCCTTCAGTGCTGTCCTTTTGACTCCCTTAGGGACGCTGTCCTACAGTATCCCTGCAGACCTGTTGGAAGTGACAACGCTCATAACCAGCAGTAGTGTGTCTTACTGTCGCTCTCACCCTGCAAACACATTAGGGTAAAACAAATCAATCGATGTAAAAAGGAAAAGCTTCCAACTTGTATGGAAAATTAAAATATTTTCCAAGTACTAAGTGTATTAAATTAATAGGATTTTAAAAGTCAAAAATGAAAAAATATTGATATGCAAATATTAAGCTGTGTCCTTTTAGATGATGTCTTAAATGCTCCAAGGGAGGACTGCGATCCAGGGTCAGTACATAGGTCATTTACAGATCATAATCACAATCTCAGAGTTGCATTCCTGCCCCTTACTGAGTGATAACTGAGGTTTATCATATGGGACAACATGTGAAAAAAGCAAAAACAAAACCAAACAAAATTCCCCAGCAACAATAAGAGGTTGCAGCTGCACAGGATCAGCTTTTCCTGAATCTCAGCAAGAAACAAGTATGAGTAATGGTAAAAAAAATCCAATAATCAGAATGGTTGTTTAATGACAGAAACAACTTCTTCAGCAAAGGTATCACAGTGTAATGACTGCTGAGATGGCGACCTCACGGGTACAAAAAAGCTATATATTACAACCATCATAACTGGATTTAAGGCCTGCAGGAATCCACAAAGCAGTCTGGTAGATCAAAAATCCAGACTCTAAAATCCCCAAAGAGCTAAAAGAGTGGATTAACTGTCTGTAGTATCCAACCCTATAACAGAATAATAACAATAAAAAAACTTTATATACTCTCTACATTCTTTTGCTTTTTCTGGAGCCTCACTCAGACTTGGAAAGAGAAGCAACAGAGGGCACCTGACCTCTGCCAAATTATTCAAAACACTGAGTTTCTGAAAAATGAATCTAGCCAATGTTGTAGCAGGCAAGCCAAAATATATATATATAGATACAATTTTTAAAGTACTAAAATATATGTGTTGCTCTTTCTAGTGAACACAAGCAGAAGTGCAAACAAAAGGACAAAAAAAAGGTGCAAAGAATTTTCAGTCATGGTTAAATACACACAACGATCAAAACTTCTCCAGTTTTTGTTTCCTACCTCTTCCATTTCTTTGCCTCCCAGGCACCAATGGCATTGTCACATTTCAAGCTTTAGGCTTCTGGAGAGGAGGAAAGTACCTGGGATGTTTATTAAGGCATCATTATATGTCTGTGTGGCATCATTTATTTTCTGTGGAAGAGACCATGCCAGGCCAAGATCAACAGTTTGAGCAGACAATTCATCAGGTGGGAGCAGGTGGCAAGAAATCACTTGAGAAGGAGTACGAAACTGAAATGGATGGAAGTGTAAAAGTAGTAAGAAAGTGATCAGTGAAACTATGAACAAGAGAAGATAAATCAACTGAAACAAGTGCAGAGCAGACATTGGACCAAGAGGGTTTCCGTAAATGTGGAGAGGGTTTCAACCTTCAGTCAACAAGTGCAATGTTTTGCCCCCAGATCCTCCTCAGAATCAGGAGGATAAACTGAACAGGCTTATTATGGGGAGAGTGCAAAGAATCTGTATGAAGAAACAGTCTAATTTCTTAAAGTCCTGGGGGAAAGGGATGTGAGAGCATTTAGAAACAAAGTATTACGACAGCTTTTGCACATTGCATTTACATGCACTTTCAAACTGTGTTTACGTTGTGACAGTATGGTGCAGGGTCTGTGTTTATGTTTAGTGTGAGACCCCCTGAAGCAGTGATGGAAATGGCACAGACGTAAAGAATGGTACGTGCACACTTCGAAAGATGGTAGAAAGGGGGAAATGCTGAACTGCGGAGCTCTAACTTCCAAATAAAACCAGCAACTCATCTCACCCATTGACTTGGCGACTTCTTGTACAGACAAACGCACAAAACAATTTTTATCCGAGATGGAACTTACACCAGTAAAATCCGTTTGCTATCAATAACCAAATAATTCAGGAAAAAAATTTCTCTGTACCTTATCTAGCACAGATTTGGGACTAAGTACTGATAATGTAATTTCACATTCTAAATATGTTTCTGGTATCAGTAGGAGTTAGATGAATATAAATCTGCCCAGCTTTTTGATAATACACAATGAGATACTGGGTACGGACACTTGTCCTAGTTGATTTGCAGAACAGAGAAAGTCCTTGGAGATTTTGGGGGTAAAGTTGATCTAGAGCTATAAAATTGAAACACTTACTACAGACCAGAGGCCAATAGCACTTCATTACAGACTGTCTAAACACTTTCAGTTTATCCACTACACTCAAATACAAACAGTAATTCCCTTAAAATGTTTCTGGTGGTTTTCATTTCTCTTTCTATCAGAAGTAACATCTAAATATATATATATATTTTTTTTGAATATATTTATCAACCTGTGCTAAAATTCAAATGAAGGCAAAGCACATCCTAGACCTGCATAATGTTTGTCTTGAGCAACTAACAATTTGCCTGTCTACATGGGCTAATTACTGTATAAATCTACCAAGCAGAGCTGGAATTGACTAGTCGCTATTGAAAGATGTGAGGGGAATTTTTTGGCATGTCCTGCACTGCAGGTTCACTGCCCCTTCCATGCAGGCAGTTCTCTTTTGCTGGTGAGAATCTTCATGCAAACAGAGGGCAACAGTTTTAGAACAGGAGGATTCAGAAACACTGAAACTGCTATTGACTTATTATTTTATAATCTACTGCCTTTTAATATGTTGCCCCTTAGAAACAAGAGTTTTTAAACATTTTCTAGGAGATGAATCAGCCAAACCAGCCACCTTTACCAGCCATAAGAACTTTTCCATGTGCAATAGAAAAAATAACATGCTAAATTTAGAAATATGTGTTTCATTTCTTGCTGCTGAATTGTTTTTTTGAAGTAAAGAGAATTCGGCAGAAGAAAAATTAGCTCAGTGTTTTATTTTTTGGTCTCTCTTTAAAGAAAGTCTTCTAGTTGCTAGAGCTGTTTCTTTTTGTCCAGTGGACATATATCTGTGTGTGTGTGTGTAAATATATATATATGTACATATGTGTATATTCAGTTTTGCTGCCAGTACCAGTGGAGTAGGAAGTGCCCACATCCTAAACTCTTTAGCAACATGTAAAAAATGATGGCAGTTTAGAAAAAAAATGTAGCTATTATACCATACTGTGCATGTCCCCAGCATCTCCTCAGAAGACACCTGATTTCTTTTGTTTTATCTGATAAATGTGGTTACTTGTTAGTGGAGCCTCAGGACCAAACTTCTGAGGCCAGGTGCACACTGTGGAAAAGCAATTTCAATCCAGCAAAGATTGTTTTAAGACTTACTTCATTTCACAGAACAAACTGTCACCCATTGTGTTGGAAATTAAAATGTATTCCCACTTTTCTTCCTTTGTTATCATTAATCTGAAAAGAAGGATCAGATGATTTCCCTTATTAGTTCTCAATCTGTTTGTCCCTGTGTGATTGAGAGGCAACTTCTCATACAAAATTTATCCTGCTGCCTAGTCCTTTCCACCAAAATTTGGGCTCCTCAACCAGTATCTCCTGCCGAAAAGGGTTTCTCTGCTACCTGTTCTCTCCTCCTCTGTGAGCAACCAGACTTTTTGCTTTTGTTCTTTGACACTGCTAAAAATGCTTGTGTTAGAGGAAGCAGAATTAAAGGTCAAAAATTCAAGTGTTTTTCTGTTCCAGCCTGTATAAATCTATCGCTGTCAAAGAGAAGCAATCATGCCTGCAAATGCACTTTACGGGGCTTAGAAGATCTGTTTCTCAACTTAAACTATGTAACATTTAAATATCAAAAACTTTGTTTTCTAATGAGGGAAGTATTGAGGGGGGAGAAATGAATTATATGCTTGATGTATACCGAAGGCTGGGAAAATTAAGGCCATTTCCCATGGTGAGAATGCAGTGATTTCAGTTTGTGAGAGTAAATTAAGCCTTTGGGAGAATTTGTCTTCCATTAAATTGAACAGCTAAACAGGCACAGAAGATTTTAATGTCACCACCAACAAACCCCAAAGGTTACAAAAAGAAAAAGAAACACAGTTTTCTTGTTTGGAAGTTCTGTCTCTCTACCTAGGAAAAATGCAAACTGTAAATGTATGTTGAGAAACAAAGACTCTTAAAGATCATAATTCCATTCCTATACCATATGCTATTAATGTCTGTCAACACTGTTTAGCCAGCAACTGCTGACAGAACCATATTTGCTATCTAAATACATCATAAATAAATCAGTAATGAACTGCTTCAGTAAACCTTCTGCACTGATTGGAAATACAGATCGAGTAAACAAACTCTGGGGATAACATTTTGCAGCTAGGAGTATATACAACTGTTTAATGTCAGTGACAAAGTCACTCACACCTCACTTTCTGGCAAGACATGAGGCGGGTGAAAGAAAATGGGAAGAATGGGAAAAGTGTTTAATCAATTGCAGCAAATGTACCTGTCAGCATTCATCATATTATTTTTCTCTTTCTTTCTTTCTTTCTTTCTTTCTTTCTTTCTTTCTTTCTTTCTTTCTTTCTTTCTTTCTTTCTTTC
>JAWLRI010000180.1:2136418-2227041 GCA_034781795.1 Crypturellus tataupa | reverse complement strand
TCTCTCTTTCTCTCTTTCTCTCTTTCTTTCTCTCTTTCTTTCTTTCTTTCTTTCTTTCTTTCTTTCTTTCTTTCTTTTTCTTTTTTTTTTTAATTCAGCTTTTACTTTATGCAAATCTGAGAAAAGGGACTTTCAGCAATTAGAGTTATGAAATACTCTCGTAACAAAATCAAAATGCTGGACTCGGACACGCTTGCAGAACTAGGGAGATGCTCATCAAAACCCTGCAGAGGTTCATGAGCTTTTCCAGCAAGACCTGTACCGACCTGGAAGAGCTGTAAACACAGGTTGCACTGACTTCTTGGAAAACAAGACACCAGATTTTGGATTAAACATGAGTATTTTGGAGGCAGAGGGTCCCACTCAGTATAAAAAAAACAGGAACTATCAGACTGTATCCCAAATGGATTCCCAACTGTGCTGTAGGGTAACCAGTGAGTTTACAGTGTCATTTTTCTGCACCCTTTGGAGGTTAAGTGGGAGGACAATTGTGCCAGAATTTAACTTTGGAGGTTTAGAACACTTTGAAGTCTAAGACTTGAAGTATTTCTCAAGCTGTACTAGATAAAAAATGGTAGAAAACTCTGTGGTACTTGCCCAAATAAACCTGCCACACGTTGCCTGGACCAAGAGCAGTTCTGTGTGATGAAAGGGAGCTGGAAGCAGGATTTATCTTGTGTGATGGGATATTGAGAGACAAACTATTAGTAATGCTGGCTGCTAGACTTATAAATATATATATACTAGTCCCATAAATTTATAATTAAATAAGTAGTTCTTGTCTTTGCAACTCTTATTTGACACAGGTTTTTAGAAAGTTACTTTCTGACAGCTTTCTGGTAATTAGACACCACAGCTTTATATCAGAACAGTCTTAATTAAGACTATGGAGAGATGCTAAAACTGTAATTTCATCTACGGTATATTTTAGCAGCAGAGATTCTTGGAGATCCCAGTGGGACAAGACTTTAGAATAAAAGTGCTAATTTATCATTATATTTGCAATGGACAATATTAAAAAAAAAAAGAGTTTATCTTCTAGATGGATGATTAAAAGTTTCTCTTAATCCTATCAGATGATTAAACTTTTTATCCTTTGTTGCTCCCAAACTGCTGCCTGCTGGCACCAGACGGTCTGTACGATCCCGAGGAAGGGCCGCTGTGCACAAATTCTGATTATTGACAGGGCTCGCAGAGACGAGGCAGGCGTTATTCTTTCCAGTCCGAATTGTTTGTGTGCCCAGAGGGCTAACGCTGAGGCAGGGAGGGCAGCGGGGCCCTGGCCACGCTCTGCTCCATGACGCCCAATGAAGCCCAAGCACGACGTTAACCCCTGCTCCCTGTTCCCCACTCCTGCACTTAGGTGACCAGGTGCTAAATACTGAGATGGAGGTGGAACGGAGTGTGGGTCTGCATGGGAAGAGGGCTAGGATCTTACCTTCTAATAAATCAAGTTATAAATTTATATTGAGAGCACCTTAAGACTAAGGTTCATGCGCAGGAATACAGTGTAAAGCAAGGTTCCCTCTGGCATCATTTGTTTTTGTGACAAGCTGCCGAGATTGCTGGAACAGAAGAGGTCCCAAGCTCCTAAATACCATCTCAAGTAGAGTTCATGTAAAAAAGAAGAGTAGCAGCATCGTCTGGATGATAAACATTCATATTTTACAACCTTTCAGTTTATTTACTGATATATCTTTTTCTAAGTATATTTGTTGTTTGTATCAGCTTGCCTAGGCAAAACAGAGCCATACATAATTCAGGGATAAAATTGCCATCAAGTCACTGCAGAAACTAAACAAATAGACCTCAAACATATATTTTTCATTAATAGCCCTCCATTACCAATTTCCAACACTTTGAACCAAAAATAAATAAATAAAGTAACAGGAGACAAGAGAAAGACACCTCATTATTTAATGCCAGTCTCCCTGGCTTTGTGCTTGGAGCAGGTAGAGGCTCCGTGCTCACAGTTAGCCGTAATGTGCCCTGGGAACGCGCGCCCGGCTGGCAGGAGCGCGGGAGGCGACGAGCCAGTTGGCCAGAGCTGTCACCAGCCCTCGCGCCTGCGAGACAGGGCTAAGCGAGGAGGCTCCCATGCCACTTACACATTTCATTTTTCCCTGTCTTCCTGTCCAAAAAAAGGAAAGAAGGGGGAAAAAAATCAAAGAGAAGGGAGGGGAGGAGGAGAGAAAAAGAGGGAGAAGAAAAAGAACTGTTAATTTACCAAGCCTAAAATAGCAGCTGCTAATGGGCTTTTGCGCTCCTCCTTTAGTCACTGCAAGGTCATGATCAGAAGTAGCCCGTGTTTGATTCTAAAGTAAAACTCTGCTCTTCATGTCCATAAGGGACATTGAAAAAAAAAAAAAAGAAGAGCTGGGACAAGAAAACAAACAAACAAAAAAGTGATGTATTTTATGGAGCCCCAAAGTCCTCCAGGTTCCAAAAAGAACATGAAGGGTGGAGCAGTACCCTGTTTTTTTCTGTGATCCCTCGTAATAATAATTGCATTACAAGGAACAATTAATTGTATAGATTAGTCTAACTTCATCAATTTTATGGTCCATTTTAATGTTATTTCGCACAGGGCTGCTAAGCACAGCCCCCTATTCCATCCCCGTGTTTAAGGGGTTAAATTAGATGAGTGACAGCCTTTCTGCATGATTTACAACTTCGAGCCCTGTAGTGAAACCAGAGCTTGATGGATGATCCTGAAAGACGGAGACTAACCATAAATCATGTCTTTGAATCATTGACAAAGATAAAGGAGAGAAAGAAAAAGCACTGGCATTGACATTCATTCTCCCAATAATGTACATTGACTAGTTACAATACAGAACCTTAATTAAAAAAAGCGAACTCCAAGTAGTCACCTCAGTGTAGGGATTGCACCGCTCGGGAAGGCTCACGAAAATTACAAATAAAAGTTCAAGCCACAGCCACGATAGGTTACGGCCTGGGAAACACGCTCGCATGTGCGCCCGCACCGGGGAAGGGAAGCAGATAAACCCAGGCTTTAACCTCCTCGTTATTCAGAACCCGGCTTGCTGTTATTGCCCGTCCTTAATTTCACCTATTACCGTTAGAGCTGGAGGCCCAGGCGAGATGTTGTTTTAGGCACTGGGTATATTGCGCCGAGGTGCCAATCTCGACGGGCAGAACAAAGAGGCTCTATGGGCTCTGCCTTACGGGAGGAGCAACACGGGGGCTTGTCTGGGGCCGTGTGGGCTTGATGAGCTTGTGAAAGGGGGGATATGCTTGTATGTTCACGATATCCTGGGACAGAAACGTGCTGGGACTGATAAGGAAGTTCCCTCTATTCAGTGTTTCTAAATTTATGGCAGAGGTGGGAAGTGAACTCCAGTTGCCCAAGTCACAGGCCAGGAAGAGGAAAGAGGAAACCATTACTTAACCCCAGGTGCCACTTTGCAGGCTCACACGCGGGCTGTAGCCAAGGAGATGATCGGCCTCGCATCTCCAAACACACTCAAATATTTGCATCAAAAAAGTTAAGATTTCACCTTAACCTTTCAAAGCAGGTAGAGTGTGAAACACTTAATATTGCCTGAGAAATGTGAGGAAAAGCCAAACATTACAGCTTCCAGCAGCCTAACTGGAGGGCCAGCAGGATGCTGCAGAAGTCAAAGGCCAGGTTAGGACCTGGTTGGGAGAACAGATGGTACCACCTATGTAAGTGCTCAGTAATCCCAGCTTTCTATGCAGGGAAGAATGGTAGAATCCCGAAGAAATCAATCTGTGATAGTTTTGGAAAGCATCCATTTTGTGTAGGTAGCTGCAACAAATGAATAGAGAAATTCTGAACAAACCGGTGCTGGGGCACAAAAGCCCTTCAGACACCGATCTGCAAGTGGGCAAATTAGCATGAGTGGAGAAAAAATACAACCAGCGTGGGTGCAACGTGGGTATTCGAAAAAGGCCTCACCTATATAACAACAAAGACAACAGTAAACTTGTAAACAACAGGTGAGGAGGGAAAAAGGAAAAATGCAAAAAAAAATTAATTCTTTAAAAGACTTGGGACATTCACATGCTCCTGTTAGCTGAAAGAAGGGGTGGATGAACTCCCAGCTTTTCCAAGAATTGTTCTTTTAGCAAGTCTTTTTGTTTGGCAAAGTTCTTTGAGTCTCTCAAATATTTAAACAAAATATTAGGATTTCTCATATGGAAAATGTCAATATAAAAACAAAACACAGCAAACAAAATAAAAGAAGTAACAGTAAGCAGGCTTTTCTAAGGAGCAGGAAACCTGTGTAGAATGAGGGAAGAACTCCAGAAAACACCAGAGAAGGCAAAACTAGGCATGTTTCAGAAAGCGCAACTATTGTAATAGATTATATGTATTTATTTGCCTGTACAATTTTTCCTATTCTTCCCTATCTCTCTTTGCTGGGCTTTAGCTCTCCATTTCCTATACTCTTTTTTTTTTTCCACTTTATTCAGGTGATTATGTAGATGAGCAAATGCTATCAAATATGTGTAGAAAATCTAAGGATTCTCCAAGGTAGGAGCACTCACTTTTGCATAGGCAGCAAAACCAAAGAGGTACATTGTAAAAATTATGTGATGATTTTAGCTCCTTATTTGCAATTTACAAGTTTCCTTGGTTGTATTATTCATTACTCAAAATGTTTTCTGCAAATAATTCCTAATATATCATTTTGTCACAAGCATTTTGTGGCAAATTCTCAATTCTAGAAAGTCAGAGTAGGTACACAGGAGTTTCCCTTTCCCTGCCTGCATGAATACATATCTTAGCTTTGAATTTCTAGTGCAAATACAGACTTGCTATTTGCTTTCCATGAGTATTTGCTGAAGTTTGTTTTTCCAATAAGCAGACCTATTATAAACAATTTCCTAAAATATTTATCAGCAACCAACAGGGATGAGCAGTCACTTATTTTATCTTGTTTACAAATTTGAGCAGATATGCATATACCTCCTTTCCTTTCATTTTTGTCTCATGTTCCTCAGTTTTAAGTTTAAACTCTTCCTCTCTATTATCAAAGAGATCCTCAGTGCAGCTTATAAAAAAGCATTTTCTCAGTAGAAAATTTTGCTGCAGTAAAAAAATAAAATCAACATTTTGTTGGGAAAGGCGTCCTTTCACTAAGCAAAGAGAAAGCAGGGAAGAAAAGAGCTGGAATCTGATTTTTTGTTTAGAGTTAGAAAGGTTTCCCCCAAATAACTGATTCAGCATAGCTGATAGGAGGTGAATTCTGCCGTTTCCAGCTTCAGCCTCCCGGTCACATCCCGCACGATGTACCGTGATCCTTCAGGTTTGCAGCATCACGGGAAATGTCCGAGTGACAGCGCTGTCGGAGGGTCACCAGCCACAGGCAGTGGCTCGCACCAAGGGATGAATATCACAGTAATCCCCCTGGTTTCACAGAGGTTTTTAGGGGAGCTGCGGCACCGCTCTCCCTTCGCCTGCTCCTTGCTTCCTTCAGCTGAGGCGAGCGGCCCGACCGCGAGTGCCGCTGGCGGGGCTCAGCAGCACAACAGCACTAATTATATCACTTTGCTAAATCTTGAGGTGATAAAGAAGACAGACATTCAGCTGTCACAGGAAATGACCCTGAAACGAAGGGAAACCTTCCACTAAGAAGCACATACACATTTGCTAAAAAGTGCTGTAAGCGCCCAGCAGAAAAGGCAACTGCCAGCGCGCGCGTGCGGTGCGCCCTGGAGACGTCAGAGAGGGAGCGACTCCGGTTTTCCAGAGGGTTTGGGACAGTTCATAAGGCAATCCTGATTCACAGGGATGCTGACTGAAGGGTGAAACTGGAATGAGGGAGAAAATTACCCGCAGGATGTGACATCAAGGGTGTAACGCCGGCTGAACCCCACCGAGGTGCCCAGGAGTGGCCTTGCAAGGACAGTGCGTGGCTCGGACCCGTGATCTGGGATGGTGGAAGACGAGTTCCCCTGGGCCGATGCTCTCAGGAGGGCCATGCACCTCCTTCCTTCATCCCCTGCTCCTCGCCCCCGCTCCTGTGGCGTTCATCAGCTCTAGCTGTGGTGCTCGGAGGCAGGAGGTGCCAGAAGACCTTTGAGCCACGTCCCCTCGAGGGCAGGGCTGGAACACGCCGTCCCCACGCACGGAGGGGTGGAGAGGACCCCAGGCCTCCAAGAAGAATTCAGTTCATTTGGGAGGCCGTACAGAAGCGCTGGGGTGAGAAAAGCGTTAATACACTAGGCTGGGCATTTGACAGAGAACAGTTATGTTTAACCATTCATAACTAAATCACATCAATTCAGGTATATTCCATGTATTTCTGACTCTCACATTAATCTCTATGCAGAGAGAGTGTCTAAATATTTGTCAGTTCCGATATTGTAATTCTTTACCAAAACTAAGGGGAATCCCCTGTATTTTTTCTTTTTCTCTCTCTCCTTTCTTTTTTTCCTACCTTCTTTTCTTTATTTTCTGGTAGAAGAAAGTGGTGAAAGGCTTTGGATGATCATTTAAGGAAACAGGGATTTAATAAACCCTGTGTTTGGGTACATCACAGCTTTTATGTTGGCGCTGAACTCCACATACATTAAATCCACATCATCTATCAATCTTACAGTTGCGTGTCACTTATGAAAATCTACTGAGTATTGTTTTCATCTCGCCTTACAACAGGCAGCAAAGCCTCATGAATACTGAAGAGCATTGTAAATACGGCACATCTTTTATTTTTAAAGGTCTAGACAGTTTGGAATGGTGAGATTTCTTTGTTGAAAATTGCAGCTTAAAGCAATAATTCCCAGATTCCTCCTCCCTTTTCTTTTTTTTTTTTTTTCCACTCTGTGTGCAAACAAGCAGAAGCCCCGCGCTCTATCATTAGGAACACCTACAACGGGGCTGCCGGTGCTGCTGCAAGTTCACCACGCGAGTACGGTGCCTGCGCTAGCCATTAATCCAGCCCGATGTTGGTTCAAGTGCGATATTATTATTCAAATTCCATCCCACTAGGAAGCAACCAGCTCTGAGATGTATCTATTCATTTCCACTGCTTTATTGAAATCTGACAACCTGCTTTTTCTACATTTTTGAATACTGCAACTTTATGACCACACACTGCCATCACCTTACTCTTATTTGCCTCAATAGCCCTCAGTAGTGGATCTGCCATGGGCTGAGTTTAATAGAACAATATTTTACTGTAAGACAGCACCTTTCACTTTGAAGAATAAAGCCTCATTGAAATTCAGTCATCTCGGGGCTGAGAGGAACAACTTTGGTGAACAGGGACATTGTGGCTATGGACACAGTAGGAAATGTCTGGTTCTTTGAAGAGTGCAAAGTGACCTTTTAATGCACATGCAAACCAGCTGGGGCTGTAGTCGTCCAAAAGACCATCACCATCTATTACGTGAATCTTAATTTGGGCTAGAAAATGGGTGACAAAATCTCCTGAGATCACATAAGCTTATAGGAATGGCCTATTTGTGCTGGCCTGCCTACCAGCAGAAGCATCCCTCTCCATTTTTGCATATATAGTCCTAGGAAGAGCCAGGAACAGCAGGGAGGTACTATCAAATAGATGTTCAAGGCAGAAATCTGGATTTGGACTGAATCTCCATGAGGGTGAGGGGTGGGTTGTTTCAGTGTGATTCTTATTTTGCTTGTTACCCTTGTCAGCTGGTCAGTCCTATAAACTCCCATGTTTGCATTCCACAAACTTCCTCCACAGCACATACACCTTACCATGAGCTAAGAATTAGCACCAATCTCACCAACCCCAAGGATTTGATCTAATTTAGTGTTACTTATAGGACTGAGAATCACATAATTGACTTCTAACCTTTCTGTTGGTTTCTATGCCTGTGCCAGGAAAGGTGGCTGCTGCTTTACTTCTACAGACACAAAAGAAGATCTCTCCTGCCCTCACCCTGCGAGCTGCCCTGCAGTGTGGGCTGTTTCGGCTGTTGAACAGTCTTTTGTGACTTCTGAAGAAGAAGGGCTGGGTGCAATGTGCTGCTGCTTGTCTGGGCAACTCCGCCTCAGTGAAGGATTAAGAGCTACTGTCTCAATGGGCTGGAGGCCGCCAGTGGCAGTCAGCTCCCTCAGTCATGGGTTATCACATTAGGCACCCTAAGCAACCCTCAAGGGCCAAACGGTCAGGACATCTTCTTGCTAGATCAGAAGCTGTCTTGCCTGGCTCAGTAGAGCTGGGTTTGGACCATCCACAGGTGTCACTTAAGTCTGCTGAAACCAAAGCTGAGAGAAGAGGTTCTGCGAAGAACAAGAGGCCACATTTTTCTGTTAGAGGGAAAAGGAGCACTTAACATTTCCAGACTCCTGGCAGTTCAAATGAAATGGAACCAAGGTACGAAACAACCTTGAAGTTTTGAGTTTGACAAACAGATGTGATTTCATGAAAGCCATACTGAAACTCTGAGAATGGTAAGTGATGCAAAGGGAAAGAATGCGAAGTGTGTGCTGCCTTCCTCTGCAATCCTGTAGACTCCAAGGCACAAACATTGTCCTGGGATGGTTTTCAGAGGCTGGGGTGGGGCTGCCCGCTGCATCTGAAAAGCAGACCTTTTGTTTAGATCTGCAAAAAATTTGCAAGTTTGTTATTTCATCAAAGAAATCTAATCCACCTATTGTCCTCTGATCTTTCTCCTAAGATCCTTCCATATGAATAGAATTGCTTTTTAAAGCATCGTCCCTCCCCACCCAGCCCCCCCAGCATTTCCCGTCCTCTCACCTTAAAAAACAACTCTGAGAACTTTTCGACCAAAGCAGCCATGTGGAGCCAGAATTGTTTCAGTTTTATACAGGGCCTTTGCTCACATCCTGTCGGGTGTTAAAAATCCCTCAGCTGCTTTGCTAGGACCACCCGGCTAGTTCTGAACCACATCTGACAAAATGATACTGTTCACTTCCAGAACCCATCACACAGTTATTCTTGGATAAAAGGTAAAGCAAATAGCAGCCAACTGCTCACTGCTGCAGAAACAAAGACCATCTAGCTATTTATCAAAGCCTCAGACAACCAGCTTGCTTTAAGCTCAGCCACCTCTCCCATTACAGCTTTAAACGATAACATGCTATAATATCAGAAATGACAAATGGAACCAGGGGCCTAACCTATACACAATCAATACCTGCTCTGAAATAAGAACCATCTTCAAAGTATTGACAAAGGGAGCCGGAATACGTATAAAACTGCAATTTTTTCTTGAATTGTTTGGTATGGCCACTGTCAACATTCATTTGTCCATGACATTCTTTTTATTTATTTATTTATTTTTCCACGAGAGCAGCAAAACACCAGGATGTGCCACTGTTCTCAAGCCATTATAGTTGCCCTGGGTCTACTGCGTTTTGGCAGGTAAGAGGAAAGCGCCAGTCGCCAGGGGGGCAGCAGAGCCCTCCTTGTCCAACTGCAAACGGACCCCCAGCCTGCAGAGCCCTTCTGCATCCTGCTTCAAAGCGAGGCGCACAAGCAGAACTCAAGATAGCATCAGCTGCATTCATTGTGATTGTGCTCACCCAGCTTGGGACGGAAGAGCATTATTTAACAGCTCTTCTTTTAAATAATAATAAAAAATATTTAAAATGTAGCCATTAACCCTCTACAAGAGCAGAATAAAAAATCTGCGTTCAGGTCATAAAGATAAGGGCCTTCCTCTGAAGGACTGATGAAGGAAGCACCTTACAGGCCAGCTACTTCCTCCTCCTGAGTTTAATAATAATACTTTGTACTTTTATGGCATCTTAAAGTGTTCACCACATTTCAGATATTCTATGAAGAATTAATAACAATTCAAAGTGCTCTGCAAATGTTCATATCCCCTTGCAGATGGGGAAACTGAGACAGAGCCAAGTGGAATGGCTTGGTGAAGGTCACGCAGGGTGTTGAAACAGCTGGCAATAGAAACCAAGTCTCTGGAGTCACTGCTTGAAGCGCAAATCCACTTTTCTCTGCTTACTCCATTTGGCTGGAAAAAAGTGGAGATGAAGGTGACTGATGAAGGGAATCAGTCACACAAGAAAACTGTCTCCAGACCAGCAGTGAACAGTATGGACAGGATAAAAGCAGGGACTGTGGCCTTGGTACCAAGGAAGCCCAGAACTACCCAGCAGAATCCCCAGCAGCGGCAGAGGGAAGCTGGGGACCTTTAGGCTTTTCTGGAGGTGGTGTTAGACATTTCTTTATAGCCTAAGTGAAGAGAAAGCACATAAGGAAATACAGTTGAGAGAGAGAGGTTTTATATTCGCTAACTGACTTGAAATCATCATAATGTTAAATGGTGTCACCCTCTTCCATGTAAGAGAGGCAGCTTGTGTGGGTATGACCCATTCGCTGGGTCTGAACCATGCAAATACCGCTGCAGTGACGAGGGGCTGGGGAAATTGGATACTTAAAATGTTATGGCTGCTTGAAGACAGCAGAGGAGAGGAACATATTGTGCACTAAATGCCAGGCCATGTTTTTTGCCAACCATATTGCTAGTCGGCACAAAAGTGGGAGAACTTGTGGCTGGCGGAAGCTTGCGCAAACCAAGGGCAGGAGTGCCAGGGCTGGCAGCACTAAGGACCCGCTCCCAAAGTCGAGAGGGCAGGGGGTGCAGCTGCACGGCCAGACACAAGCCAGGAGGAAGACGTTTCAAGCCTTCCTAACCTCGAGTAAGTGGATTAAACTCTGCATAATAGGCCCACAACATTCATTTCAAAAACAAGATGAAAAAGTCTCTTCCCTGGAGAGTGATAATAAAGAGGGAAAAAGCTAGGAGAAACCATTAATGCTGGAGAAATCAAGGCACAGAAGGGAATTGCCCATGGTCACAAAGGAAACATGCAGTAAACTAACCCTGAAATCGCTCCGGTCAAATCCAACGCTATCGGCGTCGTCTTCCCTTGCAGCACAGGGCGACTGCGGGACACCAGAGCCACCCCAAGCACAAGAAACAGGGAGAGCGACACAGTAAGAGACTCGGCTGGCTGCATCTCGCTCTTGTTTCTTGACAACTGCTTCTTGTCAACTCTTTTTTTTTTGCCAAACTGAAACCCATAATTTAAAAGGGGAAAAACGTGGCAAAGCGGCTCTCTTGCGCCCATCAATGCTTGAGAAACTTCAAAGAAAAATGACTGAAAGAAGAGAGAACATGAATAAAGCAGCAGAGAAACCGGAGCAGCTGATCAGCCTGTCTTAACTACATATTCTTGAAGGATACCCCAAAACGTGCTGTGCATCGCTGAATAAGCGGGACATGACTTTAGGCCAAACTTTTTGTATAACAAGATGTTAAAATGAGAGTAAGGGGAAAAGAGTGGGGCTGTGTGGCTCCACAGAGTGGGATTTAGAGCTGCGGGGCACGACTGTGGGCTCAGCCCGGGGCAGAAGATGCTGCAGCTCTCTATGATGTGAAAAAAAACAGGAGCAAGTTTTAAAATCACTGACCCTCTTTGTTTAGGCCTTTGAAGTCCTTGGGTGGGAAATGGTATTTATTATTAGTTGTCATTAGTGTGTAAATAAGTAAATACACCCACTCCCCTTCTGGAGGCAGCACAAAACAGGAAAGAACCTGCTACGTGTTTCTCAGGGAAAAAAAATGCCGCTGACTCCAGCGTTTTCCTGGTTGCTACTCTGCTCTGCTCTGCTCTGCAGGGTTGTTGCAGGAGGATTTTCGCCTGCGCTGGGCCCAGGCTGGGCTTGGCTTCCAAGGAGGAGCAGCTTGGGATAAAGCGCAGCCAAGGAAGGGGCAGGGACGGTCCAGGAGGAAACTCCTGCTCCGAGAGTCTTTTGCTATACAAAACAGGCAATCTAGGCACCTTGGACTGAGGATCCTAAACATCTTTGTGTGAGAGCTGCATTAAGGGTTCGTTACCATTGCTATTAACTGCAGCACTGAAATGTGTCTGCTGGGGCAGACCTGCTTCTAGGAGCTTGGCAGCTAACGGCGAGTTAGGTTTGTGCCCCCTGCAAAAATCCGAGCTCAATCAGATTAATATAGAGCAGTCGTGTAATGAATATAAGGCTAAAGAGATGAAAATAATGCAAATCACATTACAAAAAAGCTCAAAAGAGCAAAGCAAGAGTGGAGGTGAATATCATATCAGGATTTGGGGAAAAAAAAGGATGGAAATGGAATTGAGAAAAGAAAAACAAAGGTCACTGGAGGAACACAGATACAAAAAAGGGCCAAGTGTTCAAAGGCATTTAGGTGGCTTGAGGTGCAGGTAGGGGCTTAACAGCATTTTTTACAATTGTTTAAGCAGGTTAAAAGGAATCAAGGCTTTAATCTACTGAGGTTCTTTTGAAAATCCCACCAGGATTTTGTCATAAGATGCGTAAATACCTTTAAAAATCTGGCCCTGATCGTTCCTGGAAAGTGAAAGGTGTCCCAGGATCAGAGCTACCCAGCAGTCAGCATGGAGTCTTTATGCTGTTCTCATATTAAAACAAAATGAGCAAGGAAAGCAAACAAAACGGGGGCATTTAAACACCATTAAAATGAAGACAAGAGCACGGCCATGGTCAGCGATCAGCTCCCTGCTCTTGGGGGAGTTTGCCCAGCTGCTGCCCCAGGTCAAAAATTCCAGTGGGGAGAAGGACCGGCAAGGGCAGAGGATGGGCAGCATCCCCTGCCCCGGCTTCTCTGCGTGTGCTGCTGCTCAGAACAGAAACTGATTAAGTACAAAACACCCAAAGCAGAGTAAGGGAGAAAACTCTTCCTCTCATGAATTTGCATTCACAGCCAAAGGGATCCTACTCCAGCATGGATCTACCTCCTGCCCCACTCAGAGTCTTTTTTTTTTTTTAAAATTTCCTCTGTGAAGGAGGGCAGGATCTCAAGGGAGATACAGGTTTCCTGTATCAGAGAAGGTTCACGATGGCTCTGTCTTGTAAATACAATGTCCCAAGAGCAGCTCTGAGGTACAGCCTGGCCACCCCGTCCACCTCTCCAGGACAGGCGGCCACATACATGTCCCCCATGGAGCACATCCTGGCCCATGTCCCCCCGTCCCTGACGTGCTCCACTCACAGCTCCTCCCCAGCCGTGGAGGCACAACCAGCCCTCAGTCTGGCCAACAAACAGGCCACAAACCAGTGCATTGACGGTGCCCTGCGCGCGCCGGCAGATGTGCTGGCGAGAGGGACCCGCGGGCTCCGCACGGGAGCCACTCCGAGCGCCGGCAACCTCGGCGCGTGCGAGGAGGCGGTTGCTAAGGTAACTCCTTTCTTCTTGTAGAGAAAAGCCAAGTAAACAAGCATGTAAACAGACTTAAGAGCCACGTAAATTGTTGGTGAACCTATTCTGGTTACCTTGACGATAAAGTATCACTTTTGCAGGATTCAAACTTTCTTTGGCGTGTGAGGAATGTCGTATGTTGTGCTCTTGGGCAGCTGAAGTTGGATCATCCAAGTTTTGGGTCAGTCTCTCAGTGCTCTCTTGCCTGCAGGCTGTGAAGGGACGTCCAGAATCGCGGTGTGTCCCTGCAGGCTCCCCAGCCAGGCAGCGCCCTGAGTGTTTGTGCATTAAATCATGGAGCGGACAGTGAGCTGTCCCCTGGCTGAGCTTTGATTGCATCTTCATTAATTAGAATAACAGTACTTACGTAGCACTTTTATGACCTTGCAGTCATTAAGGTGGGCTACATTTTATAAGTGTTGCTTTCCATTTACAGGCTAAGAAATGGCAAGGGAGACACGACCTAATTCGATGTCCAAACGGTCGGGATGCGCCTCTGATCCCTCAGCCCTAGCTTTGCCACAGAGTTCTGGGAATTGGCTCCGTTCAGGATTACCTACACTTAAGGGATGCCATAAAGATGGTGCCCGACACCGCCTCTCTCTGTAGTCTCCCTACAGAGCAATTTGCCACAAAACACACGTTTTCTTCCCTCCCTCTCGGAACAGAGCGGCGGCAGCACCAGGCTCCTTCCCAGCACCAGGGGTTTCTCCATGCGGTTTCCGTGAGCTCCTGCACGCAGCAGGCGCTGCTCAAAGCACCGACACGAAGGGCCCCAGTCGCTGGGCCAGCACGGGGAGCGCGAGGGGCTCCCTACCCTGAGCCTTCCCCGTTTCCCTGATCGCGGCTGCTGCTCCGAGAGCCCCCTGCGTCTGAGCCAAGCGTCACCGGTAGCTGGCACGAGTGACACCAGGCAGCATAACTATTTCAGCCCTGCCAGGCCCCAGCGGGGGTCACGGCTGACAGCAGACTTAATAAAATTGGTTGGGGTTGGATGACTAAAATGAAACATCTCAGCTGAAAAAGAAAAAGCAAGATTGAGGCTCATTCAACAGCTTTCTCCTCACATAGTTAAGGGAGAGCTTCACTACAATTGACAGCTAATTCAGTACACATCTCATAATATATTTTCTCCCCAGCTATATGACAAGTCTAGCGAGCAGGATGCAAATGAACACTTAGGCAGGTAAGTTCCTAATGTCACGTTAAGACCCGGCACAGCACCGCTGTCTTCTCCATCCAGGGCACAGGCTATTGAGGGAGGGAGGAAGGAAGCAGCAGGATGGCAGAGGAAATGGGAGGTAGAGGAGGTTAATTTATGGAAATTATCTAGGTCACCCAGTAAGTAGGACATGCCATGCACAGCTTTAAAAGTACAATAGTAATTTATTTAGAATCTGATTTTCTCAATAGATGGTCAATGAGGGTTATCAGGAGCCCTGTAATTGTTTTTGATCTCTTCATCACCCACTGAAGTGCCACGTCCTGCGTGGACGAGGAACTTCCAGGGTTGTTTTCTGGTAACGGGGCCTCCTCCGGACCCAGGTGGAGGTGTGGCTGGACGTGGTCCCAGCCTGCAGGCCCCGGCTGCAGGAGGTGCCGTTTCCTGCCACATTTTATGGCACTGGGGATGGGCAGGAGTCCTGGAGGCGGCTCCAGGGGCTCCCAGGATCAATGCAGAGGAAATTGTTAGGAGGTTTTACTGCTTCGGAACTACGTGCGATTTGGGTTGGAATGAAATGGGGAAAGAGGCTAATTCACCACAAACTGACCTAGACCTGCCTAAGCAGTTAAGAACTGGTGAACCTTCTCCTATTTTGTAATGGTATAAATAAAACAAACACTTCTTATCCCCAGTAGCTGACATATGTCTGTACCTGCAGGGCTCTTTTTTCATTTTTTCAATTCTTCTCCTCTTTTCCTTTAATGCTACAACTTGCTGCCCATGTTCCATGTGCGTCCTCAGCTCCACATCGAAACTCTGCAACCCTCAGCACAGGTTTCACCTAAACTGTTTTTATTTTTACTTCTTAAGCAACTGGTTAACTTAATCAAACAGGCAGTGTGGGTACTCTCATCTCACTTAAAAATAGATATACTTGAGTTTAGCTAACTTGAATATTTTTTTTCATGCTTCAAGCCTTCTAAAAGAGTGTCCGTGCAACTGGCAGCACTGGCTTAAAATAAAAATCTTTCAGCTGTATCCTCTAGATTCAGCTTGTTCTTCTGAGGAGCTGTTATCTATGAGAAGTTTGCAATTCTAAATTTTCCTGCCTTAATTGGTTTGTTTTGTGATCTTCCCTGAGAAAATAAATTACAGTCTGATTTTTTTATATAACAAACTGACCACAAATTAATAATGAGAATATCTTTTGTAAAGATAATGGGATGCATCCGGATATCTTTAATCAGTTTTTAATTATGGAGCCCAGTGACTCAAAACCGTTTGTACCTGACGCTCTCTCCAGCCCTGCAGCTCCCTCCTCCTGGCTACCGGCTGTGGGCGGCCGAACTCAAGGAATTTTCGTACTCGGAATGCTAAACTTTGAGTACTGGGTAGGAAAGGCAGCGAAAGGCAACCTGTGGTACCAGTGGCTCTGGATCTGTTTCCACGCTTTGCACCCTGATTAGCAGTGCGGGGCCAGCATTGCGCCCTGCTGTGAAGGTCTCTGTTATTTTTCGGCAGTCCTCAGTTCTCAGAGTCAGAGGATCATGGACAATCTCAGCTTGCATGTTTTACAGATATTTTTCTAGCCAACATGATCATTAGGTAAATATTAAAAATCAAAAAGCAATGGAAATAGCTCCTCCCAATTCTTTTTTTTTTTTTTCAATGGGCATATTTTTACTATCACCACTTTTGAAGAACGAGGTCCATGACTCTTTGCCTCCTTTCAACAGCCTCGGCCTCTTTCTGCTCCTGCAGTTTGTAGCACTTGTTGCAGCATCTCGTGTTCAATGTGAATCTGCTCGTGCCAAGGAGAGCTCCTGCCACAGCCCGAGAGAAGCAGCAGCGACAGGATCCTCGGCGGCAGCACGAGGCTGCCTCCAGGAACTTTCTTTTTTCTTTTTTCTGCAAGAACTGTCTAAGAGCACATGCAGTAACAGGGAATATTTCTGATCAACTTTTCGGTTCTCATGTTAATGTAATTTCGGCAGAATATGAAAAACAACTCTATTCCGGTTTGTGTGACATACAAATTCTGCATAGAGCTTGGAATCAATTAATTTAAAGTAATAATTTGTATAAACATTCTAACAAAATTTTAAAGGGTATTAAACACCCTGTTTTATAAACATAACACTTAATTTGGAAAAAAAACATTTAGAAGGTAATGCATTTAGGATAAGTGCACAACACATGAAAATAATAAATGAAATTTTCCCAGTTTAGAAAATGAATGTAATTAATTAACATTTAAATTACATTTTTAATTGCAATCATGCCCTCCCAGGGGACTCATAAGGGACCATAATTGCAATTAAAAGCATGTGGATTAGATAATAAAACAATGCACACTGTCTGAAATGTGCGATTTAAAATGGAAAGCAGACATTGTTATCGGCACATCTAACTTAATTGTAGCCATAAAGCAAATGTGCTGTACAAAATAAAATTCACATACGGGAACATTTAATTCTTGAATCTCTTAAAGGGGACACGCTTGAGAGCACATTTTATGACAGGTTCTGTTTGAAATGGCCCTTTAAGGCTTTAGTATTCAGGGATGGTGCTTTAATGTTTTTGCATTAATAAAAGCATAGCTGAATGTTCCTATTAAAACACACAGATACATTTAAGTAAGAGATGAAACTGAGTGCCTAAAATTTAAGTTGCAGAAGGCATAATTATATCAGGAACACATTTTTCTTTGTTCCGCATTGTTTTAAAATTGCACTTGCCAAGGGAGAGTTGGAGAGGCGGCACCGCGCTCCCAGCCCCGGGAATGAGCAGTACAAAGTAGCTGATAAAGCGGCGCTTGGCAGCCGGATACGGGTCTGCGCTGCCTCCAGCGCCTCTCCGGCCGGGGACCCTCGTTGGGCATCGACCTTCCGCTTCCCCTCGGTGCCGCACTCCGGCCTTCGATAAACACTGCAGGCTTTAGCCTTTAGCGCTGCTAGTTCTCCATTTTTTCACAAACTTCCACTTTATCTCAGCACAAGTGAAGAACCAAGGGGACGAGGAGCTGTCCTGGCGGGACAGAGGACCAGACCGTGCTGCGCGTCGCGGGCGCCCAAAGGCGAGTCAAGATGGAGGCTCCTTCACCTGCGCCCGCGACGCCGTCACGCGCGAGGCGACACGCGGTGTTCCTGTCCGTGCCCAGGGCTGCTCTCGCGCCGCGGGGCCCCGCGGTGAGAACGGGACTCCCAGATCGCTGCTAACCAACCGCACTGCCAGCCGCCCCTCGGGAAGGGCCCGGTGCTGACCGGCAGCAGTGAGCAACGACGCTGGGAAGCCCCTGGAGAGACGGGTCCAGCCAGGAGAGAAACTCCGTGCACGGATGCTCCCTTCTGCCATTTACCTTCAAACGTAAAGGGCAGTTTCTTCTATCCCCTCGCCCAGATACAAAATATGACTCTGGCTCTAAACTTTTAGGGCAAATTCTGTTAAATATAGTGCCTGGACAGATTAGGTTTGGGTGCAGAAAGAACATACACTTACATGGCACCAACTGAAAACAAGAAGTTCTGAATTTTTAAGTTCCTGAAGTGGTTTTGTTTTAATCCCAATTAGACAAAAGGGGATCTGTGAAAATAATGATGTAACTGCTGATAATATCCAGTGTAAAACACAGGGGTTATCTGCTCTGCTTTCACCCCATTAAGACCTTGACCTGGGAAGGAAGTGAGTTTAAGTGGCACCACGTAACACATAATCCCTGCTGCACAGGGGCGAAATTCTGCTCCTGGAGAAGTTACCTGGGACAGCAATATCCCTGTAGCAATATTGCTGCCTGTTAAAGCACAGTGAGAACCTGAAGCAAACGCATGTGCAGAGTCCCGAAGTTCTCCAAGTATTTTCCCTTTAAAAATGATTGGGAAACCTTGAAGTTCTTCCATGTAATCTTTCTCGCTAGATCTTGCTACAGTACTTGGACAGCACTATATATACAGTATAAAAGATCGTGATTAGTTTTGAAGGCAATAGTGGTACAATATTTCTCAAGGGTTAGAAAAGTTACCCTGAACGTGAAATAGCGCTGAAAGCTGAAGAGCACAATCAGAGGTAACTTCTGAACGGGTGGGTAATATTTTACTCTGCTCTTGCTCGAGAAAACAAGTACCATTTGTTCTACACCGCTCTGCCCGACACGCACAAAGCGGGGACGGCAGTGCTGCGTGAGGGCTTTCGGGAACGGGACGCGCACGGTGTCCTAGTCATTTCGTGTTCATTGCCGCGAGTTTAACCACTCTCAGGCACTGGACAGCAGAGAAGACCAGCATGACGCAGCCGCGTGGAATTGCATTGGAGAAAGGAAATCTCTGTATTTGTGAACACACACAGCATCCATCCCAAAACTACCTGGCCACAAAAGCATAGCACGCAGCACGATAAGGGGGATAAGTGATGCAAAGGACAGCAAAGTTGCTGCGTGGAGACACATCTGGATTAAACTTATTTGGATAGACAGAAAATAGGGACGCCTGTCACTTCCCAGGGAACGTGGGGATATTTTTCCAGCATCCGTTACTACCTTGGGGAAGACGAAAGCTCCTTTGGGAGCCCAAGCCCTGCCCAGGTGACGCTGCCACTCGCCAGGAGCGACGTGGCCCCGTGTGCTCTCGTGTGGCAACATGACACGACACGAGTGCGCGGGAACGTCACTCCACGCACGCGTGCGGGGGCACGGGCAGCCTCCCCGGGAGCCGGGAGTGCGGGAGCAGGATTCCGCGTTCCGGCAGGACTGCAGGAAGGGAACTCCGTAACCCCGCGCTTTGATTTTGTTTTCTAATTAATTGCAGGAACACGGAAAATGCAAAACAGAAACACCGGGTAGAAAAGTAGAGGGGGAAAAAAAAGAGCCAAAGATAAAAGACAGAAGAAAATTAATTGTTAATTATTTATTAGATGGTTCATTTGCTCACACCTACATTGCTGTGTTGGTGTTTTAACCCACTGTGCTCGTTCCTCAAGTTTGACCTCAGCTGCATTGTTAGTTCATTCTCTTTTCTTTTGTCTTTTCTCATTAATTTCTTCATTTGTTTAAAGCTATAGGATAGCAACTATATGTTGTGTTGCAAATAATTCTTATTGGGTTTGCCTATTCATAGTCTAAATAACGGTAAATAAAATGAAAAACTAATGTACTCATCAGAAAGGATTCAAGGCCTTGACTTGTGGGGGACATAAAGTTTTCTTTCCCAAAAGATTTACTGGGCATTGAGCCTCATTTCTCTGCTGCAAAACACACGTTTCCCTTTAATCAGAATCCTTCCCAGGAAATTAATCTGCTCCTTTTGGGCTCCTGATGGGAGCTGAACCTCAGCCCCACCAGGAAAATGAGTCTCTTACTCGGATATGAAGAGGAAGACGACGCTAGCATTTATTTATGGTAACTGCACCATTAAAGGCAGCTATAATATATCATGACACCTTCCTGTAAAGCATGGCTTATAAAATATAATCACTGCAGCCACTATAATTTCTGAATTTTTCTCTACAAGGATTTCAATAGTTGGTTATTTCACTTAAAACTTTTTTTCTCTCTCTCTCTTTTAGCATGATGATTGCAGGAAAAGAGAGAATAATGAGAAAAGGAATTTCTGGCTGCTCAGCTTGGAACATGGATTTACTTACTTACCTCTACCTTTCAAAGAGAAGGAAGTTTTGTCTCTTTACAGCTCAAAACCCCTCGCAGATTTACTGTGACACATTTAACATGCAATAAGTTGCCCACCACGAGACCCTTGGCTCCCAAGACAGCATTTATTTTTAGCTACAAAAAAGTGCAAAGCAGCAAGGATTTATATAAATGTAAAATAATTTCAGCAGTCTGACACAGGAAAGGTAGGTCAAATCACGCTTAGCACTTATGTAATTTTTTTAAAACTCCTGAAATCTAATAATATTCTGGAGTGGGTGATCTCATCTCTAGGATCAGGGAAACTACAGCGTAGTTATATTGAACATAAAAAGGGGGAAAACCTATTCCATTTCTCAACATACAGAAGAAGAAGAGGAAGAAGAAGATTTTCTTTGATCTTTATGCCAAGTAAAGCACTGTTGCAGCATATGACGTATGACTGCAGCGACCCTGCGCTGCGCCTCCCGTGCGCTGCCTTTACTTTGTTTCAGCAAAGCCCCAGCCGGGAAGAGAGCCCCATCATTTACACTTAGCTCCTTTTAAGCCATTTTTCACATTTAGTCCCCGACAGAAAAAAGAGCGTGTCTCTTTCCTACAGGTGATTTATTACTTAGTTCCTAAGCAAAATACTTTTATCTGAAAGTACAGGTCAGAGGAAGGAGTAGAGCAGCGCAGAGACTGTTGCGGTGCGAGGTGAACGCGCAAGAACCGAGCATCTGGAGGGGCAAAAATCACAGTTAAACTGGAATCTGTGAAGTAAGAAACCAGTTTCGAATGATCAAAATGGGGATTAATGATGTGCCTGGTCCTTCTGGCACCCCACAGGCCTCGGAGCTCCCTCTCTGTTCGCGCGGAAGGTGCAAAGCTCTGAGCGTGTCAGGCTATAGAAGTTTGTCTGCTGTTTTGTGGTGCTCTTTTTGCCTCCCACTTTTAGTGCATGTATATGGAATGCATAAAAACAGAGTCAGAGGGGTTTTGTCTCAGAAGATTTGGTCATTTTTTGTTCACTAACTCAATTTTTCTCTATATCTGCATTAAGAATAAATATAAACTTTATATTGTAGACATAATATGCATATATATTCGTATGTCTACATATGTGGAAAAAAAGCTACAACGGATGCAAATGTTCAGGGGAAAAAAAAAAAAAAAAGTCCATTTGAGGGTTTCTTCTGATCAGCTAAACTGGCTCTCTGCTGTTTCAACCAAAGGTGAAGGTGAGACGGGAGCAGTGGCAGGACAAGGATGAGGCTGAGGATGAGGACGGGGATGAGGTAACCGCTCCTTGAGCCTTGGGAAGAGGAGTGGACCAGGAGGGAAAATCCAGAGCCGCTCCCAAGGTCGGAGCCTCTCGCGCCAGAGAACTCTGTGAGCTTGACAGACATCTGCTTTTCATCAGAGCATCCTGGTGTTATTATTGCTTCGCTTGTAAATCAATACAGCAGAGAGGAGTGACAGTTCCATAATTTTTCTCCTGGTAAAACTACCAAGGGCTGATCTACATACCTTGAGAAAGCGCTTTACAATGAGGAGGAACACGAACTTCCCACTTTTCCTAGGGAAACAGCTTAGCTTCCACCTGCCCGTGGCGCTGGGCTCCCGGATGGAGTCCGGGCTGGAGTCGCATCCGGAGGGAGCCGTGGGCGGCAGGTCGGGCTGTCCCAGCGCCGCCGCACAGGGGCCGATGCCGGAGGATTCCCGGCGTCGGCAGAGACAGCACCTAACCCCGCGGGAACTCGGCGGCGCTGGAGAGCGGCAAGGCGACGTTCACCACGTTATGACCTTTCCTGCTACTTTCAAAATTGCAATCTTGGTGGGGAAAAAAAAGGCCACTGTGCCTTTATGGCTAAAAATGTTATTAAAAGCAATGAATTATTTTTTATTATTATGTTTAAATTTTGTTTTAAAAAGTGCCATTTGGAGCAGAGGCAGCACAGGGGATGCCTCTCTTAAACTGAAGATAAGTTCGATATTTGAAAAGAACCAATTTATCTCGTTCATTCTTTTATGTGCTCCTTATATTTCTTTATATGTACTCTTCTTTGAATTGCACTTTTTATTTTTTACTGTGTGCAGTAGCTGTTAATGATCATATGTGCTCATGAGAATTAAAATAGAAGCCTGCATTTCGCTGGAGCGCCAGAGGAGCACGCACGCAGGATGCAGTGTATATAAATAACAAAGACCTTGCATAATCACATACTCTATATCCTCCCTTACCAGCGTATAAAAGCAAGCCCTAACCTCTGACAAAACTTAATACAAATAAGATATGAAATAAATAAAATGCACAATACTAGAGCTCAATTTGAACTATTCAGGCTTCATCAAAACATATTGGGAAATGTGTGATAGGACAGGGAAAATCTTTGCATATAAATTATAGCTATGAAAGGATTTGCTGCTGCAAACAAGTGTGGAGATGAAACTTCTCCAAACTTATATCAAGCATAAGATATTGTAAATAATAATTTACATTTAAATAGCACCTTCCATTCTGGAGGATCTTGGAGCATTTCGCTAACCATAGGTGAAACGCTCTGATAGGTGGTTGGTCCAAATAACAATTTCAGGACTATTTTGCTTATACATCATAATAAAAGTAAAATAACTGGGGGGACAATAGCTTGACAGAAGTTTCTGACCTTTACGTGCAGCACATTTATATTAGCTAGAATGAGTAAAGGTAGTTGTTTGAGGTCCAGAGAGGATACATATAGATAGAAAGAGCCTGGAACTTACATATAGCTGATGTATGAAGTGACAGCCAAGGGCAGCATCAGCCCAAACGTGACCCCACTGCAACCAAACCTGGCCCCCAAACTGGGGGGATGTATGTGAATATGAACACAGCCCCCTGAGCAGATTCCCAGTTCCTGGAGCTTAGGAGTAATTGGTACTAACTCAGCAATCTGGATTCTGTCCTTATTCATATAAAAGCCTCGCTAGCTTGAAAAAACACAATTTATTCCTCCACTGTGGGGCAACGGCGAGACCAAAAGAGAGAAGAAATTGTGGCTGGGCAGAAAACCTCTCCTTTCTTCCTCCGAGTGTGGGGATGTGCCCGCTTGGGGGCCTGCAGAGGGAAGGAAAGGGGCATGCAAAGCATTTGAAATCTGAAAAAAGCACCAAAAATGAATGAGAAATATAATTTCAAATACTATTACTTGATTACTTGAGAATCAAGAAGGTTCGTCAGATCGTAAACTAAGACCCTCCCCGAGAGAGCTGAGTCTCTGGTGAGATGTCTTGGCCATGGTAGCAGCAGGGTCTGCCCCGGAGCCCAGGGCCATGGTGCCACCCGTGTCCTCGTGCAGCCACGTGCAAGGGGGCATCAGCCCCAGGAACCCTCCGCCAGGCGCACTGAGACCTTCCACAGCTCTGTGTGGCTGTTGGAAGGAGATCAAAGTTGTCACTAAATCAATTACAGAGCCTGGTTGATAACGGAGGAACTTATCTTCTGAGTATCCAAATTTGCAATGATTCATTTACATTTAGATATCTTTTGCCGTGTGGGGAGATGAAGAATAAAGAAACAGAGGGCTGGAACAAAGCAGAGAAGGAGCCTCAGTGCTGTTCCCATAACACCCTGTCCTAGGGCGTGTGGCATTGAGCAGCTATGGATAGAGCTGGGTCACTTCTGTGACTAGCGACCAGTGCAGGAACAACTCTGCGTTAAACAGAAATGGATAGTTAAAACGAACAGTGACGTTTTTTAGAGAAGGAGAACAGCTAGTTCATGCTGGAACACTAGTATTTCACTAGTAGGAACGGAATATAAAGTAGGAAAGGTGGCAGTAATCCATCCTCGATGCCTGTGTTTTAGGAACACCTAACCTTGAGGGTTTAACATCCGGGAAGAAGTAAATTGCTCTGATCATGCATGTCAAGGTGATAAACTGAGATATTATGTGTCAGTCATTCTGTGACAAAGATAAACGTGAACACGAGGCATTCCTTAGTTACATGGAGAGGGAACATGGATTATAAAATGTGTCTTTTTTTTCTCCCCCAATGCAGCTATCAGGATTTGTAAGATATTTCAACAAGTAACTTGAAACACAATTGTTCAAAGGCAAATAGCAGAGAGGCTTGAAACACACACAGAAGTCCTCCTAAGAGTAGATTCTCCCTAAAACCTTGAGTCACACCCGTTCCAATGGACTTGATGAAGCTGAGAATTGCAGCTCCACTGAGAGCACCCTCCTGCCCACACGAATCAATAGCCTCGACCTTTACATCTGCCCTGCGGAGCTGGAGTGAAAAGAGAGAACGAGACAGCGCGGGCGAGCGGAGTGGAGTCGCGTCCCGGAGCTCGGGGAGGAGGCTGCAGCCCCCGGCGCCCGTGAGACCAGGGCCCTGCTGAGCTCCGAGGGGACAAGGGAGACGAGGGGGACGAGGGGGATGAGGACGGGCCTCCCTGCGCCGCAGCAGGAGCTCCCAGCTCGTGCGTGGGCCCCGGCTCCCCAGGCTGCACGTTCAGCATCTAAGAGCTTCCTTGGAACCCACCCACTCGACCAGGTCCTCAGCTGGTTCTCCTGCTCCCGAAGCTCCGGCCAAAGGTTTAAGCTGAATGTGAGTCCGAGTGATCCATCTAGCTTAGAAAAAGAGGGAATCAAGATATATGATTGCTGCTCCCAGAAATATAAAAAATATTTACGGAATTGTGCAAACATCCTATTCTCATTAACTGCTCTGCAGCTTTTCTGAAGATCCATTCCAAATATAACTGTGCAGTATATACTACGGAAGAAAAAATGTAAATACATGCACAAACTTTTATTTAATCTATGGAGGAAAAAACGTACATATTGATGGATTCCCTTCTTTCCATTCTACAGCTTAAATCATTTTCTCTAGGTGGCAGAAATTAAATAAAGACCAAAACCCAGAAGAGTATGACACACTATCACACTACTCTACTATTATACTACGGTATAATTCTTCCTAATTTTAAAGAATCAGCTTTGGAAAAATGTACTCAGCACCCGATCAAAACAGAGCACACGTGGCATATTCAGTAGCACACTTGAATGTGACATTATATTACAGATCCCAAATTTTAGAAATGAGACTTTTGGGTTATAGCAGGTAGCCCAGAACGTGAGCAACAGAACGACCAGGGTGTGAGCGGCCTCGGTCCGTGGGACTCCTGGCTGTTCAGTGACTGCCCAGGAACCTGCTCTGAACTGGGCATCCTCTGCAACCCTGCGTGTCACTAGCTGAACACCAAAACACGCCATCGCCAACCAGACGTGGAATATTCACCCACAGGGTTGTCTTCTGACTGGTTTTACGGTTGTTTAAATATTAGACTCAGGTTTGCTCAGACGATGTTGGGCGCACATTTTATTTAAGAAGTTTGTAGGCTTTGCATAACTACTGACAACCTAAATAAATGCCAACTACTAGCAGGACGAAGTTATTTTCGCCGTAGAAAGTTCTAAAAGGGAAGTATCTCCAAAGCCAAGGGGGACATGATGTGGTGTGCGGCCTAGAGCACGCCTCTGGTCAGGCTGCTCCAAGAGTCCCCGTGATTCCTGAATGCATCTGTGTGCCAGCCGGTACGAACAGTGTCCTAACAGCTGTGCCGTTGTGCCCTCGCTGTGCTATGGCCCAGGATGGAACGCAAGCGGGTCAGCCTGCCCAGGATGGCAGTGCAGGCTGGAGAGTTTGGGTAGAGATGTATATCAGCGTGTGAAGCAGACTGCAACTCTCCTCTTGGAGAAAGGCTTGTTGCTACCCGAGGGGGATAAACACTGAGTTTTCATCGCAGGTGACAATCTCTTAAGCGTGATGCGGCTCCAGGGGCCAAGCAGGGACCTCACGGGCTGAGGAGCTGCCCCCGAGTGCGGCTGGGAACAGCCTTGGGCCGCTGCAGCCCTGCTCCTTGTGCCCAGGCTGGAGCCCCTTCAGCTCAGGCCCTACGGCTGTTCCCCAGGTTTAGACCCTGCCTTCATCTCACATAGCTCACCGGGAGCCTCGTGCAGCTCCCTATGCACGTCCCGCGCGCTGGGATCCGCACGGCTCCGCTCACCTCGGAGCAGGAATCCCCTCGCTGTGGGACGGCTGCACAGAGAGCAGCGGCGAGAGCAGCTATTTAACCACAACTCACTATTATAACTACTGTTCAGAAGGCAAAATGTTATCTCTGTGAGCAGCAATTCTTTTTTACAAAGCAAAACCACACCAGCAATATTTTAACTTTTTTTTTTTTTCTCTCTCTTTTTGAAGTGAAAGTCTTGGACACAAACTTTACTGCAAACATCTAAAACATGAAGCTGATCTCTGTTGCCACCTGTAGTTTCCCCTGAGATTACCGTGTCTATGACATGTCATCAGTTTTCCTTATCTTCCAGTGGACCCGCAGGACATGTTTTCCAGGTAGGCTTTGAAACGACGACAAACTCGCGTGTTGCGGCACTGGCACAGGTGGAGTCTGCTGAGAATGACAGGGACAGCCTCTGTCACCCCACAGAAAGGGATGTCAACAGAGCCAAATATATGACTTTGAGGCCTGATTTTATATTCTACTTCCTTCACATAGCTGCTGGAAACAGGGATATCTGTTTTGCACCAGGGATATGACACAAAGCATTTGGACCTGCTTCACATAGGGAAACCCATCTAACTATGGTGCAGCACTTCAGGCAGAAAATGTCAGGCAAAAATAATTTGTCTTAACCTAGTAAAAATGTTTTGGGATCTGCTGTATAAATATGCCTGTATATGAGTGTATACACACATATAATATGTACATCTACTTGCACACATGCTATGAGGTTCCAATGCCAGGAGAGAATGATGCTGGGTTTGGTGATGGGAGGAATGATATGACGGCATTTAGCACATTGGTACGAGTGTACAAACAAACTTCCATGGGACCACATGTAAGGGTTCTATCATCCAGCCGAGCAGCATTATCAGTGACATTTTACATATGTTAAGCCACTGCGTTTCTGCTTTGTTGTTCTGATCTCGCGCGTTTCAGGGGGAATTCTCCACAGACACAAGTACTGGAGTAAATCAATACATCCCTACGTAAATACATGTAAATGCAATAAATGAATTAATTGTTTAGCATAAGGCAGCCCCGTGCTTTGGCATGCACAAAGCGATGAAGGTCTCTCTCTATTGTAGGTGCAGGCGAAGCCCAGGCTGGCGGTAGCGCATGCTGCGCTGGACACAGCTCATCCTGGGCTTTAGGGGATGTGTCCTGCCTTGAAGAGCTCAAAATGGGAACAGAGCAGAACCTGCGCAGGGAGAAGCTGTGTGACTTGCCCACGGTCGCCCACCGGCCAGTAGCACAGGTGGGAACCAAGCACCTTTCCCAAGAGGACAGCGCGGATACAAAGCAGATCCCTTGATTCCTACTGCAGACTCCAGCAGCTCCTTGGAGGGCTGCAAAGGACTTTTTCTGGGCTAGCCGGTGTCTTTCTGTACCAAGGAGACCAAGTTGGGTGCAGGGCCCTGGCAGTCTCCTGGCTTCGCTGTTATACAAATTAAAATGGTGCCATAACACATATGGCAGAGAGAAGCACTTCAACTGCTGCATGGCAAAGGCACACACACAACCTAAGCAAACCACGAAAAGCAACAGAGAGAAAGAAACACTGTTTTCTCGCTCCTGCTTTCTTTTTGTTGTTAAAACATTTGATTGATCTTCTTTGTGTTTTTTTTTTTCAATAAACACACAGTCTTATTTTTGGTTTTATGCACCTTAGGTAGGAGGACAATTTGCTGTAATAGGCAGTGCGAGAAGCTCTTTACCATAAAAAGAAAAAAGGATTCAGTTCTGATCCTCCAACGGAGTCTGACTAGGTGGTGCTGAAATAAAGATATTATGGTGCTTTTTCTGAATGTTCTTATGCAAACAGGACGTTGTAAATGTCTCTTTTTTGAAAAAAGGCCTTGTATCTGGTCTTAGTTCTACCCTTTGATTTATTAGGAGCTTCAGCTGCAGACCAAATAGGTTTTCCTGTCTCTGCTAGCTCCTATTCCACTCTTAAGTCATTGTGCTTTAAGACACGCTCCTTAAAGTACAAACTCTGTTACAGTGCCCTAAATAATATGTGATGCGAATAAGTGCTGTTAAAGGAGTTTCCTGTTTTGGTTTCCTTATTGGCACTCCACGCTGAGCTAAAATCTCTAAAGGGCTTACTTAGTATGCAGATATTGAAACCAAACCAAAAAAAGATTCCTGCATTTGTTGTGCTGTAGCTTTAAATGCCCCTGGCAGAAACTTCATTTCTCTCCCGTTCGCTCTTTCTCTCTCTCTCTCTCTTTTTTGATGTTTCTTCTTTCTCTCAGCCTGTCATTGACAGTAAGTGCAATCACATTACACACAGCTTTCTTTGGAAAGCCCCCTTTTTAATGATCTGGCAGTCTGTAGACACTGACTGCTTCCAGAAAAAATTTCAATCCCTCTTCCCACAGCTTCCGCAAGCTCCAGTGATAAATGACACCTGTCATTCTGTCACCGAGGAGCGGCACAGATGGGAGCGCCGGTGATAGATGGCTCCCCAGAACAGGAAATCAACTTTGTTGGGTTTGGGGTTTGGGTGTTTCTTTTCTTTTTTTTTTTCCACTTTTTTTTTTTTTTAAACAGAAAAGAGCTGACCAGGACATTGTTACAGGCTGTTCCAGGGGCCTTGCCTAGAGGAGCAGCGGCTGAGACGGGCGCAGGGGAGCTGGGAGGTTTGAAGTCAAAAGCTGCAGTTTAAAGACCGAGGAATGTGTGTCTGTCGGAAGGGCTGTGCAATTTAAGACTCCAAGTATGTGGAAACGGCAGTCCAGAGGCGGGAGCAGCCCTGCCAGACATACCTGCCGCTGCCTCCCGCGGCTGCCGGCGCTCGGAGCCGCCCGGACGCCGGGGCCCCCGGCGCCGCGGCACACGCTGCCTCTCCCCGGCGAGCCCGGATAACTTTACACGGGCCGCGCTCGCAGTCCGGATTAGACGTATCCACAATTACGTTTGATTTAATTTCTCCCAGTGATGGAACGGAACCAAAATCCTGGCTTTAAGAATGCTGAGAAACAGGGGGAATTTAACTCCGAACCCATTTGCTGTCAGGCAGGTCTTTCTCAAGCTCCTTTTAAAATCCCTCATGGTTTCACAAGGATATATCTTTTTTCAGGCTGGCAGGGACGTGCAGTTGCTTTCGCGCTGCCAAGGAAGCAGACAACAAGCTGGGAGCCCTGACAAAATCCGTGCCCAACTTTTTGCCCAAAGATGCCCTTCCTGATAAGGGAATTAAGTGCCGACGCTTAAGGTTCCCTCAACGCGCCAGAGAGGCCGGGGAGGAAAAAGGCGCCCGTTTGCTCACGAGGGAATTGCAGAACACTTAGCAGCCAGCAAGGAAGCCGCTCACCAGGTCACTGGGCCAGCAGGGAAGCAGGCAGGGCTTTCCTAAGCCCCAAGCGGGGATGTTTTAATAGCAAACCACCACTCCCATGAATGTAAAATCCATTCTGGCTCTCCGGAGCCAAGCGCGGATGCTCCCCACCTGCGGGACCATGTTAAAAAGCCCTTTCCGGATTTTGTTGCAGGACAAGCACAATGCCACAGTCTCCCGAGACAGAGGCCAAGCCAACGAACTGCTCTTCCGCCCTCGGTCACAGAGCTGCTCTTATTCCCCACATCATCTCTCCTGGGTAAACACAGCTCCGTGCAGTACAGGGAGCTAAATTAAACCCAACGTAACGTTTTGGCTCGTCCGGCTGCCCGTGCTGGCGCTGCGGGAGCTGCAGGAGCGCAGGATAGAGCCTCGCTCGGGGTTTGGCCATGGGGTTTGGGAATTAACGAACGTCGTGTGACAAAATCTCCACACGCTGCGATGAAAACACATCCCTCGAGGCTGCGTTTTCCGAAGGCGCCGGGTGATAATGCTGCCGTTCCCGCACATTTATTGAATTTGATGCTTACAGTTGTGCGTACAAAAAAACTAATCAGGAGACCAAAGTGACGTGAAATACAACTAAGTATGCAGGCAAGGTTAACAAAGGCATTTTCATCACATTTCAGATGCTGATTATCAGCAGAAATAGCCTAGGGAGAACTTTGGAGCAAATTCCTCAGATTTCCCAACACTGTCTCGGCTTCTCTAAGTGCTCCAATATGGTTTCATGCTCTGAGTTATGCCAATGTGATGAAATGTATGAAATGAACTGAGTGATTGCTAACCCTAGAACATGGAGGGCTCCGGATTATACATATTCAGGGCATTAATACAAAGCCTTTCATCATCCATCACTTGTAGCCCACATAGATCACAGAAGATTTTCATTGCACGGACAGTTTTTTCTCTTTCTATAAATTAAGAGTAGGATCCCTATGGAAAGCAGGAAGGTGGTAATCATCAGGCACCTCAGCCTATCAAGGGCAAGATAGTCAGGGTCTCAGGGATGCAAAAATCAACCCTTTTGAGGGCCAGGAGAAGCAATGGGCACAGCAGTGAGGAGTGACTGAAGCTGTTACACTGTGACCCTGCTTGGTCAGTAGACACGTGCTATTGCCAGGGGAAATGAGAGGCAGGGTGTACCTCAAGAGTGAAGCTCAAGGATGGCTGAGGAGCGATGGGCCACTGTCAAATTCAACTAAAAATCAAGCATTGAAATGCTGTATTTTTTCCTCTCAGCCACGGCAAACAGAGCAGCAACAGCAGCTCCCATATAAAAGGTGGGGTGGAGCAATATCCATGGGTTGCACCTGGGCCAGGAGTGTCCAAGTGCTCCCAGAGCCAACCTGGCAAGAGGCCAGCAGTGTCACTGGACAGGCCTGTGGGTCCCGCCATCCCAGGCTGCTGCTGGTTAACTGCATGTCCACTGTGTGATCAGGGAACTGGAAAGGCACGTCTGGATGGCAAAAAAATCAAGAAATTTAAACTGTCTGGGGCCGCGCTCTGCCCAGGACGTTGGTCTCTAGTTTAGACTCCACAGCCGCCCGCTCCGTCGCAGAAGAAACATGACTTAGAGGGAAACTTGGACCTCAGGCGGAAACGCAGCACCTGGGGCAAAGTTTCTTTTCTTATTCTATTTCCTGAGGATACAGCTGAGTGCAACTTTCTGGCTTCCACAGTCACTTCTCAGTTTGAAACAGATGCGGTTTTTCACGAAGAAAGATAACTTGCAAGGAGAATTTCCGTTGCTATCCTTCTCCATTAGGAGAGAAAATTAAAATATCCTTCAGGGGGGAATACATAACAGTTCTGTAAATTTAACAAGAGGCTTTTGTGAGTCTAAAGAGTATCCTGAAAACATGCTACAGAGAAACAGAACACTGCATTAACAACAACTAAAAAAGAATAACTAGAATAATGCCAAGAAAAAAAAAACATTCTGTAATGTCAATATTGTTGCATCAGGATAGATCTAGCCAAGTATATTTTAAGCTTTGATCAAAACTGTGAATCTGTAGAGGCAGAATTATAACCCCATGTAGAAAAAATGTGAAATTTGTAAAGACAATTAAAAAATTAGGCTCAGGAGAGACCAAAAACGAAACAGAGATTCTGAGCCAGTGAATGAAACTCATGAAACCAAAACCGTGCAAGTGAGAGATTATCAGGTGGAGCTTTCGAAATGGAATATAAAGCAAATCCAGAAAGCCAATCCTGGCTGTGAAGAGACTTTTCAAAGCACTTAGGGATTTAAATGCCCACTTGCCATTGATTTTAGTGAGGGACCAGTACCCAATTGCTAATTTTACCTTTGAGGATCTTGAGCAATGGAGTCGCTTGAGAAAAACAGGACAAGAGCAGAACGAGCAGGCTGCAGGGTTAATTTTCTGCAGTGTGCTAGAGATGCTGACAGACAAGCCAATGGGCCAACTGGGAAAGAACTGGGACCTGCACCAAAAATGTAGTTGTCAAGTAGTTGCAGATTTTTTTTTAGCTGTTCTGGGATAAAATTGACGTGTTTTGACTGATGAATCATGAGCAAAGATTGCCCAGTGTGCTCAGTTTGAAATACCAGCTTCTACCTGTGCGTGCGGGAACACTCTGTTCTCTCCTTTGGCAAATCTGTTCCCGAAGTTGCAGCTAAGCACAAATCCTTCAGGGTGCAATCCTGTTCCTCTGCAGCCCAACAGGGATTACACCGCTCAATCCAGCTGGGAGCAGTAGCAGGCTATTAATAAGGAGGTTTCATATATATATGATTTCATATATATCAAAATTTTGCAAAATAGTCATTTTATCACATGTCCCTTGCAGCGTGTTGGGACAAAGACGTTTAGAGAAATGTGCTTGCTGCCATCCGTTACACCTGCCAGGAGGTGACATCAGCCGTCAAAAGGGATGACAAACGGCTCGAACGTGGCGTGCCCGGCTGCTCCCTCCAGTGCTCCGGGGCTCCCTGTCCCAGCACCGGGCTCCTCTGCTCGTCCTGCCCGTGCCCAGCGCTCCCCACTGCTGAGCGAGGTGAGGCCACAGCCCCAGGTTGCACCAGGCGGGGGATGATGGTGGCTGCTCCAAGGGCTTTCAGGCTCCTCCTCGTGCCAGCTGGTGTCACCTTGTGTTTATTCAGTTATGGACATATTTATGTCCACTGCTGAGGCTGGGATCTTGCTCTGCTGCCGTCCTAGGTCTTGCAGGAGACCATGCAACACACACTGCTCCTTTATATTGGAAGCGGTATCTGCTGTCTTACCCTGGCTATATTCACTACCTAATCAAGCATTACGTATCTCTTAGCATTCACTGATATTAGGAAAACCACCAAAAATAACTGCTAAAAAATAGCTTTTTTTTTTTCTCTTTAAAACCTTATCTCAGGGCCTTTTGCTCACTGTATCCTTTTCTTGAGGCCTTCCTGCTTCATATGGGTTAAACTCATGGTAATCGCAAGAGGAAAAGGCCAAAACCTGCAGTGGGGATTGATACCCAGTCGAGAGCCTTTCCTGGCTGCTGCGCACGAGGGACCCCCAGTATCCTAAAGAGCCGCCTGTGCTCATGGTGCGACCCTGACCAATCGCAGGTAAAAAGGCAATGATATGCTAGCATGCACAGTCGGTTATCCTCTAGTTCCTATTTTTTTCTATATAAGACCTTAGAAGACTCTTAGGTTTGTTTGGTAAATTGTTTGCTTGCCATGTTTACAAATGTTCAGGGAATTAACTGTCTCTACGTGTAGATATTTAGCTGCATCAGCTGTTTGTTCAGTTGAATTAATACATATATTTATGAAATTTAATTTAATGGCTAAACAAAAACAGTTGGGTAGCAAGTAACCAATCAAAAATATTTTGCAAGTATAGAAAGCATTGTGTCATGTCAGCAGAGGATCCAACGGAAGTAACACGATGTGATGTGACACAACTCAAGCAATGTAATATAACATGACACCACCAAGTAAGCAAAAAAAAAGACCAAACATTTTATTTTTAGCTGAGATGCTCATTACCCTCCGATGTCTGATCTGAATGTTTTGTGACGGACTTAAGCAGAGTGAATATTGTTAGAATTTGGCTGATGTCATGGCTTTAATAGCTATTTGAATTATCCCAATCTTCTAGCAGCCTACTAAATTTTTAATCTTTTCTGTTCTCTGTAAAGACAAAAAAAGTCACTCTTCTAAAATGATGGTCTAAGATGCTGTCATTAGACACCCTCAATGCTTCAGCACTTGGACCAGAGGAGTCTTCTAATATATTTCACTCTCTGGTACATTTTTAAAAGCCATATGAGATTTCAAATGGTTGGAAAATGCAACCTGGTGCTTGCTCCTCGGGATGTCCAGGGAAAAGAGCCACTCGGATGCAGCAAGAGCCCCTGAGCCGAACGCAGGTTGCAAGGCTGGAGATACAGCTTCCGTTGCCCAGGGACAGAAATCATGTCAGGATGCAGCAATCTGCGCATGCGGCGGGATGAAGGGTTCAGCGGGAAGCCCGGGCACTTTGGGAATTTCCTCCCAAATCTCGGCCGCCGCAGCCCGTACGGCGGCTTTGCGGACCCGGCAGGAGGCAGCGCTAAAACCCGCAGGGCGCAGGAGGAGGCGGCCGGTCCTGGCTGTCCGGAGTGTCCGGTGGGCTCGGCACGAAGTGCTAGCTCAGCCCTCGGCTCGTATCCGAGCGCGCGCGGCGCGTCCTGGCATGCGGCGCTTGCTCAGCCCTCAGCTCCTATCAGCATAAACACTTCATCACGGCTGACACGCTGATATGCTAAATGAGTAAGTGCGGTGCACAAGGAGGTCACCGTGAAGTTAACTAAAGGGATTATAAGGGACAGTCAACACACTTCAAAAAGAAAAACCCTGATAGGTGCAGAAAACATGGTAAATGAGCCCGAAGAATGCGAACCCGCAGCCGCGCACTCCATTACAGCCCTGACAGTTGAGTTCTAAACAGTTAAATATGAAACTGTCAACAAGGGCCTGTCTTAATAACCAAACTTGAGGCCTTTTATCCTGGAAGATTTATGAAGTAATTTTAAAGAGGCCCAAGCAAACATCTGTCAATAAATTGAATGCCGACTACAGGATTTACAAGCAAGACAAGAATTTCTCATTAAGTGCACATTAGCACTGTGGGGATCATAAATAGTAAGAGGGCAGGATGCTGAGCCTCTCAAGCTGTCATTAAAACACTATCTAAGAACTAATGAGGAAGTGATGGAAGGATACTAATGATCCCTCAGGCTGCCTTCCTTCAGCAGTGAAGGAGGAGCCGGTGATCCGGGCTGCCTGATGGGGTGACCCACGCGCGCTCCGTACCCGCTTCCCGCAGCATCCCGGAAAGCCACTGTCCTGCACACCCCCGCGGTGCTCCCCACGGAACTCAGCACGTGCCGGCACGAGCTCTCTCCTCTAGACCTCTCGAAGCTCGAGGGAGCGCAAAGGATGGACAAGTTCACTAAATATCCACCAGGGACTGGGAAAACCATGTGGGTTGTATGAGTTGGGTTAGTGCAGGGCTATATGTGGAACAAATCATAAAATAATTTCCATGTGAAAAATAACTTGCAATGGTTATGAGCTTCTGTGTTGAAAAACGGGGCTGAAAGAGTAGATTTCTCTTAAAACCCGCTTCGAACAGTGATATGGAGCCAAGGGGCAGGAGCTCAGCGTCCCTCCGGGGGAAAGGTGCAGCCTCACTTTGTTCACCCAGCTAATGCTGATGTGGTTTATGCCCTCCAGTTGTACTTGGAAACTCCAGTCCAGAAGGCTTGTGCTTGTTGGGAACTCAGCTACAGACATGACCTTCAGTATGAGCTGCATTTATTTCTGCACAGAAACATATGTGTGCAAAACTACGCTGCGAATAGGGCCAACCTGTGACGTCAAAGGACATTAATTCCCTGCCTCGCTCTCCATGCTCCCCCTCAGCCAATAATCCTTGACTCATTCACGCAGAGCAGAGCAGTTCCACGGCCTGAGACAGCGAATGTCCCGATAGCCCAACGGTTAGAAACCAGGGACCAAGCCTGAGTTCCTGTTCTTCCTCATTCAGAGCATGGACCTCCTGTCAATCCCATTGCATTCCAGATGACTGAGACTCCGTCATATTTCTGGCTACTCCCCCCCTCTTTTCTGTACTCGTGATCAGAAGCTGGCACAATTTTGCTGATGACATCTTGGTCAGAAATGACACACTTTGGAGCCTTACTGTCAACAAATCTGTTTGCTGATGGAGAAGAAAAAGAGCCTTTTAGATTGCTCTGTTTCCTACCAAGATGGGAATCTTCCCCTTGTTGTGACCCTCCACAGCACAAGGGCCAAACTGATCACTAGGACATAAAAAAAATATTTCTATCAATAAGAATTATTTCTTTGGATCTACAGCACATTGGCACTTAAATGATAATGTAATTACATTTTTCCTAGAATAGATGTTTTTACACACTATTGGTGCCATGGATATATGTCTCTTTCTGAAACTTTTTCTGCAGAAGAAATCAAATAAACATAACCAAAGTGCACATTAGAAGAAAGACATTATATTAATGAGTGGTAGCACACATCAACAAGTTACTACTCTGTTAAAAAACTAATTCTGAAGGAATACCATAGTTAAAACCTTTAAACATGTAGCTTTTCAAATGACTTGGTCCATAAATGATTATTGTTATTAACTTGTGTTTAATAGATAGTTCTTCTACAACAAAATTAACTCATAAAAAGAGAAACTTTACCAGTATAAGATACTAAAGACAAATACATTTCAGTGCATTCAGCAGTTATATTAAGATTCACACTCCATCCCAAATGCAATCCAAGGAAGAACAAAACTGTGAACTCACAGTTCAGCATTTAGAACTGAGCCTTTCATTTAAACAACAACAAACACCTGAAATAAACAAAAGGGCAGGTGGTATATGCTGTATCTGGTGACTCCATAGTGTCCTCTGTAACTGTGATTATATTCAGATGGGCCAGATTTCAGAACTTTCATTAACACTGAATCAACCAATAGGATCAATGCGTTGAACTATTAGTCAGTGCAAGTCAGGGTAGAAATTTCACCCGATCTAATTATTCCTTGTGATGTTATGGCAAGTGTGGAAATGTGTAATTACCGGGTAATTACACAGGGGCTGTAAATTTGGTAAGTTGTAAATTCAAGGCTAAATTTCAAAATTAGAACGTCTGAGTGGGTTCAAAATTAGGCAAAACCTGTTTGCTCGTCCCTGATAATTATGTTGTCAACTTCTCCAAAGCCAAGGACCTCTAAGGAGCACCCAGCTATTTAGTCATACAAGCTGCTTGACCTGTATGAGGATGGATGCGAACTCCCCAATTACTGACTGATGGTTTCCCCTGAAAACAATCATTTTGGTCTTATTTGGTGTATAAGACTTCTAGACAGCACCAGTGAGACTACAGTAGTTTCCCAGGACTTAGCCTTATTAGTCTGAGGACACCTCAGTTTGTTAGGATTGCATTTCTGTGTAACTCCTGCACATACTGGAGATGTTTTCTGCCGTGCCTGCAGTCATGCAAGTGTCTCATAACGCCTGATCTTCTCCTGTTTCCTACAGACTACCCCAGTACACTTTGGATAGGGTCTCCTCAATAGCTTTGAACCAACTGCCTGATTTACACCGCTGAGATTAGCATCAAATAAATACGCTGTTGCAGCAGGAAAAGCTTACAGTTTAAGTGCCAATTTTAAATCCCGATGGAAGGAAAGCACCTATCACAAGGACAGATTCCTTTGTGTCAGTGCTGCAGAATCAGGCTACAAACCAAAGGATTTAGAGAACATCTTTAAAAGCTACTAGACTTAGAAATAGGGTAGTAGAGCTGACTTGCACGTAGTAGCTGTTTCCTGAGTGCAGGATACATAGGTAGAGCTGTATTTTAAAAAGCAATAAGGAAGAGTGTCTATTTTGATCTGTTCCAGTAAGGCCCACCCTGTTTTAAACATTTTTTGTTCAACAAATGTTTTATGGGGAAAAACGCCTACAAGCTTCTAAGCACACATCCATCTGCTGACCCAGCTGTGGATGCTAATATACATAATGGAAGAGAAATTTCCTGTTGCAGATCCTTCTGTAAACTGCAGATCTTAATCCTTTGTTTTAGATACTGATTCAACAATTTTAATATCAATAATTAAACAAAACAAATTCATTTATTGCACCAGAAATAAAGCTCAAATAGATATCAGGCAATCAGTTCAGAATGGAGAATAAAAAGAAGTTTTCTTTTTAATTCTTAACCTTTTTAAAGGAATAACATTGTCACTGTGTTTTTAGGTAAGGCTATTTGCATAAATATGGAAGGAGACTAAGCTTTAATAACAACATTATCTCACGTATAGAGAGGAAAGAGATTTTGATCTTGATTTGCAGTTATACTTTGTTCTGCATTGTTGTTATTAAGGGATTTTAGAGTGAGAGTAAATAAAACTTTTTACCATTTAAAGCCCCCTTTAACTACTACAGTGGTGTCGTGCCTTTAGTATCTATGAGGATCAGGTATTTTTCATTTAAGCACACAGCTGGTTTATTGTAGCTAGGACCAAACTTGTGATTATAAAAAACAGGTCTGGTTTTATATCCAAATTTAGCTTAGGTGGATAAAAAACAGGTGTTGCCTTACTTTTGTTACTATAAATTAATGTTTTCAGACTTGCTGACTCATGAAACTGAGGTTATAGCAATTTTAGCTATGCTGAAAAATTAATCTATCATTTGAAGTACCCTGTGCTACACTTTATCTTGTATTCCTCTCTGCGCCCTCCTCTTATGTTTTGCCCCATATTTTGGCCTTGGTTTTAGCAGTGGGGTGATAAATATTAGACCATCCAATTTTGCTTCCCCGGGGTTTCCGAGATGCCTTTTGCTGTCTGTGCTGGTGATGCCCCAGAAGCTGCAGAGCTGGAGTTCACACTCATGCATCCAACTATCTTCCTGATTTTGCCAGTTGGGTTAAAGGTAGGAGTTGGGGATTTCAAGCTCTCCCACTTCTGATTAAGCTGAGAGCAGGATCTTCAGTGGCATTTTAGGCGCTTGTGCCTGTGTCATTAACCGAAACCCTGCGTGTAACCCACACCTTGTCTTCCCTGAGCGGGGCAGCAGAGCCAGGTCCGTGCTGATGGAGCCGCTTCCCGGGCGCAGCGGGGCCGCCGGCCGCCAGGCCCCTGGCCCTTGACCATCGCTTCTCCCCTGGCTACGGCTCAGAACTAGAGGAAGTTTTACTATGAATGTCACCTTATTCAGGAAAAGATGCAAATCGTCACTAGCATGTGGGCTCCTCTCGTTACTGACAGCACAAAAGGGCCTTGGAGTGATCACAAGTAATTTCCACCCTTCTAGGGCCTCCTCCCATTGCTGCATAGTTTAAATGTCCTTAATCTTTGTTTTACCTCCAGAACGCCTATCAACCCTCTATCTAAATCCTGAAGTCCAAGTGTATCTTCATGGTCTAATTATGCAGTGATGAGCACCATGAATATGTTTTTATTTTTGCTAGTGCCTTGCTGGGCTGATGAATAAAATTCCATAGACTCTAATAAACCACAGAAGGATAATTTAGAATTATGTCCCGTGGAAAGCCTCAGTAAATAACAAAAGCATAAATACACTGGCAAGCTAATGTTATCCACTGCGGGAGACATTTCGAAATGAGCCCCTACATCTGTGCACAGCAACACATGTGCAGTCGTGGATCTCTCCTTGCACTCGCACATGTGGCTGAAGGTGCAAATCTGGAGCCCGCTCTGCGCACACACCAGCATTACGGGCTGCTTTCCTCGCGACGGAGATTTCCTCGTGTTGGTTAAGCCTAGGTGGGGATACTTCCTTCCCCTTGTTAGTCAAGTGCAAATGAAGGAACAGAAACAGATTAAATGGCAACTCTAATTAAGCAGCTTATATGTCACAGCATACAAACGTCAACATATTGTTTTAGCTACTGCAAATTATCAGTACTAAAGTTCTGTAACTGGTAGTCTAAATTTCCTCATTATTCTGACTAAGGACAAAAGATTAGACAAAGAAAGAAGAAGGGTAAAGGCGCCTGATTACAAACAATGCTTTAATGAATAATAATACTGTGCATCTCCGGGCCGCTTCGCAGATCCCCCCGCGGCAGGAACGCAAACCCGGGGCTGCGCTGAGCTCGGGAGCCCGCAGAGCCCGCGGACGCCCAGGGCTTTGCAGCCCTGCAAGCGGGAGAGCCCTTGGGTTGGGGAGGAGGATGCAGCTGTGCGGGCCGGGCTCCTGCGGAGCCTCGGGAAGGGGATCTGCCCCGGCAGGGCAGGTGGGCAGGGTAGGGATGGGCACACGGCCGTCAGGCACTGTCGTCTCCTCTGGTCCCTTTCCCTTCCCTCCTCCTCCCCTCCTCTCCCGCTCTTGCTATTGTCTGTCATCGAATTTCCACCAAAAGCACAAATTTTATTCCTGGCCTTTAAGGAGCTTGGTGGGGAGACCTTCAGTGTGCACAGTTGTTCTGCTTTTAACTTATTTTTGCAAAGCAGGTATTTTTCCAACCAAGAATTAGAGAGAGTGGCCTCGGGCTAAATTGCAGGGAGTCCCAAATGAGTGAACCCTTTGAGGGGAGAATCACTGAAGAAGAAAATGAAGATGACAAGGCTGTTGCTTCTTAATAAACATTATCACATTTTCACCATGCATTATTTATTACTTTTCTTTCACTGATTTATGTTCTAAAACATTTAATCTAATATGTATAACTGTATATACATATATACATATATTTAATTCTCTCATTTTTGCCCAAAACAAATCTCAACTTCTGCGCTTTTGCGCCATTAAATTAAAATGTTAATTTTGGCAATCTTCTTTATTTCTTCTTTTCCCAATCAGAACATAAATATGATTAAATTAAGGGCATTTGATTGAATACTGCAGGATTGTGTGTTTTCCAAAGCGAGGAGGGAGCGCTGCAGCCAGCACTAACCTACCTCGCTCCAGCAAAGCCCTGTCCTGGCTTTGGGGAAGCCTCCTGCTACCTGCGCAGCTCTTGCAGGCGGCCCAAAAGGTCAGACATTCCAGCCCGGGACCCTCCCGCCTCTTATTTTTCTTTACGGTCAGCTAGACTATTTTTATTCGGAGATCTGCTGCTGTCCAGCAAATATATAACTTTGTTACTATCCAAGCCTGCTCCAGAATGATACCTTTGTGGACACTAAAAACAATTTAATGGCATGTCACAATAGCAATTCACTCTGCTAATAGCCCAGCTCAATAATACTATATTGCATAAACCTCCTTCAGTCTTCTGACAAATAATTCACCTTTATGCACTCTGCAGCAAGCTCCATTTCACTAACAAATATATTTTTCCCCTATACCTACAAATAAATATCCAGCATCTTCTTACTGTAACATCAGCTGTTCCTTTGGATGAGGTCAGCGGTGCCGTATTTCCAGCACGAATCACCATCTCCATCCCCGCCCCAGAGACTATCAGTTTTTAACTGGCACATCAAATCATAGAGAAGGGTGCAGGGAATAAAATCTTGGGGAAAAATATGTACATTTTGATATGCCTCACAAGCAGCAGCAGTGAAAAGTTTAAACACTCTGTATGCCAGGGCAGCCTTAAACAAATGTTTATGGGCTTTGCTTTTGCAAGTGTAAGGATTTGGGTAAGCACAAGCCTCGAGATGTCTCTAGCTCAAAATGCAGGGCAGGTTCCCAGCGCAGGTGGGTGCCCTGCGGCCTTCCCGCTCCTGACATCCCTGCTCCAGCAGGATCGGAGGATGCGTGGATGGAGCACGCGCGGACAGGAGGCTCCATGAGCCGCTTTCCACCCGCTCCCCTAAAGCAGCGTCCGGGGCTGCTCAGCTCAGAGCTTGCAGGACACAAATCCAGTTTTCCCCTCCCTGACTGCCCAAATCCTTCTCACAACAGCAATAACCTGAAGTTTAGACTCTTTCTGCCTGCGCAGTGGCTTCATATGAAAGGAGTTTAATGTTCTCCATCTCCTTCCCATTCCCGGTCAGGAGAAAGGCTTCCTGACTAAATGATCTAATGATGGTTTCAAAAAGAAGCCTCTAGTTCCTTCGAGGAGCCCATATAGAAGCCTGTATATTGGGATGCAGTGCAGATTATAGGGGTATTATCACTTCATCCATGGCTACTGTTCCATGAATAAAATAAAAATGTTCATCTGTTCACCATGTCTGAGTTCACATTGAAATACAGAGGAGAAATGTAAATCTTACAGGTACAAATAGAATTTCCTCTGTATTTTTATTTTGCTATGTTATCTGCTTACATTTGGTATAAATTCCTTCATTCCTAGAAGTAAGACTCAAGCGATATATTTAGAAATAGGATCAGCTATCAAAATCTATTTTTCTTCAAAAGCCTAAGTAGAATCGGCTAAAAAAACAACTGCATCCTGTTTCTTTAAGAGCTGCTCTAAAATGTTATGGCAAAAAAGGCCATTTTTGTAGAAGAAACTATTTGTATCAAATATCATGAGAAAATAAGTGCATCATGACAATTTTGAACATCTTTTATGATTTGATTGTCAGTAACGAGGCCCACAGGAGAGTGATAAATGTGCAGCACGAAAAATATCTATTTCACTTAGATAGCAAATTATGCAACTCAGTGCTTGATAGCACTTGGCAAAATACAAATGTAGTTGAATGGAATTGAAATTGTTGCTCTTTGCCTAAGACACAGGTAATATCACCAGGGGTCCTGTCTTTAGATATTTATAAGAGCTAAGAGTTTAAGTAATAGTAGCAGTAATACAAAATTACCTTTAAACATTGAAAACATTTTTACTTTGTTACAGGGTGTAATTTACACTTTTTCTCTAATGGCTTACATACTGAAAATGATATACTAATGCAATTTTTCAAATTTAGTTACCTTTTTGTGTTCTAAAATTATATGCTCTTTCTTTTCCCTGTTTGTCACTTTTCAGATTCCATTTAATTCCATGTTCATAGAGTTCCACAATTTATCTACTTGTCATAAAAGTTTTCTAAACTTTTAAAAATACAAAATACTTCCAATAAACTATGACAAAAAATGCTTCCAGCTCAACTTTCAGAAATTCTTCAATTTTGTTTTGAACTATTACCATACATTTTGTTGTTGCTGTAAGATTTTTCATACAGTGACATCAAGCGAGGGAAGGGAAAAATGATCAGGGAAGAGATTCACTCAAACCATTTGTATTATCCTGTCTCTTCCCATATAGATTTATATTCCTGCTTATCCTATTTAGAAGGGTAGGAAGATAAACATAGGAGATTGTTGTATAGCTGGGTCTCAGGGCAGGATGGGAAATGAACTTCTTCTCTTGTGAGAACTTTCCAGATTTAAAAATTTTCCTTATTCAAAATCAGGAAGTTTATGTCACAAGATAATTGAAAAAAAATACCTGAGGTATCTAATTTTTATCATTTTGAATTATTTTCCCCTGATGCTGATGTTTTTATGTATTCATGTATTCCTTTAGCAGGCATTTTTCCTGCAGTTAGCTTGCATTTTGAATCCAAGTTGGTTTTCTTAAGTGTTCTGGGCTGTTCGGACCTGGTGCTCTCCCGCTGGGCTGGCCTAGTCCTCTCCAGCGATTCGCAGCACCATCCTTCATCACCGCAGCTCCAAAAAAGCCTCATTGACCTGAAGTCACCAACTGCCAACTCGTTCCTATCGAGACCTTGCGGAGAGGCGTCAGCGAGGAGGAGGAGGAGCAGGAGGAAGGTCAAGCCCTGCTCCAGAGAAGGACAGAGAGCGAGAGCAGGAACGGGGCCGCATGGACCGTGCAGCCGGGCACGCGGCCGTGCACGGGGGGCGCTGGTGTTTGTGTCTGTTCCTTTGGGTTGGTCACAGCACAAACACGGCTGCCCAAAGCTCCACGGACCTCCTGCAAGAAACAACCCGCAGAAGAAAAAAGGTCAAGGGCAACGTGTAGGAGATGACAAATGAAACATGGGTCCTGGCCACCAGCAGCTGTTACAGGACGTGATTCACATGGTGCGTGAGGAAGGGGGCAGCCCCACCGGACCCAGCCGAACCGGGATGGGGGTCATGTCCCATGTCCCCTGAAATGCTCCGCTCCACACACCGTTTTCGGCCTTTTGGCCTCAACTTGCTCTATGGAACCCCAGGCAAGACTTTTCAGCAGGAATGGACAATGTTATTGCCAGGTCCTAAAAATCTGTCACCTGCATCTTTTATTGCTTCGCAGAACTCTATCTGGAGTCCAGGAGAGCTTCTGTTTTTTTCATATCTGCTATTCTTATCTTTCTGGCTTTAAATTACAGCTTCCTGGGACCTCTGTGGGCCTAGTCCTGTTCCAACCAGGACTGAGCAGGAAGCTCTTCAGTCTCTTTGAATTCTCCATTTCCTTCTCATGTAACTGTAAACTTGTAGGATCTTGGAAAACTGAGGAGTATTTAAAGAACCCCAAAAAGCTAACTACCAGCATTAACAAAAGCTCCACAGAACTAGGAATCAACATTCCTAAAAATCCCAAGCCCAATGTACAACTGTGAATGGGAATAGGGAGCAGGATTTTCATGAGAACACATATACAAGTGCCTAACGCAGCTGTAAATAAGACAGTTAAACAACTAGGATATTTGCAATCTCAATGAAACTCTCATGGGGGAAGCTGTTGACAAATTAAAGCCACTATTGCTACTCCTACATTAACTTTTGTATCTGAAACACATCATTAGGCGATATTTCATGGCATAAACTCTTACCTGCTTAAAGATTGATTTGAAATGGATGACTCTTATGTGAATACATAGTCCCATTGGGTTAGAGCTGGGAGGATCTTTTGGAATAAATATATTCATTGAAAAATGGCTTTGTTTCCTCAGTCTCAAAATTGTCCATTTTCACAGATATTCTCATCTTTATAAATAAATAATCTGTTGAAAGTATTCACTAAATGATTACTATGGATACTTTGGTTTACTTTTGAGCAGTTTGTTGCATATCTTCAATATTTAAAATGCAGGTAGTCATGATTGGATTTTTTCTTGCTCTCAGGAAAGGGCAACGTTTCAAATTACATTCCCACTACCTCTTATGCTGAATTTAAAATGTGTTTTACAAAATGCTGCAATATCATTTTAAAAGGTGCACATTATTAGGAAGCCAACGGAAAGCTCCTGAAGATCTGAGTAAGGAATCAATTGTGTTTTCTGGCCAAAGCTGTATTCAAAATGAGGGTATTACCAGGTGGTTCAAAGCAGGTATTTTGTCTTGCTCCCAGTTCTCTGCCCAGGCACTTCTGAGCGTTTCGGGAAGGGGCAGCGCTTGGAAGGCGGCTGCCATTGTCATCAAGACAGACAAATGTCCTGAGTTCCCTAAAGGGCACGACATCTAACACTTTTTCTTGCATTATATGCATCTTTCCTAAATTAATTGCCGCTGAAAAGTCCAGTGTTCCAGACAGTGTCACTTGAAGGCTTTTGGAAAGAAAATCTGCTTGAAATAGCATTTAAAATTTTCTTCCTCAAACACAAAGGGAATTTCAAGTTAAAGCTGAAAATCTGGCTGGAAACCATGTCCTTAAATCAACCTACCTCTCCTTAGCTTTGCAGGGAATCTCACACACTGTACTAATGCCATATGTGCCACAACACACAGGAATAATGGGGTGAGCTGAGGACAGTGTCACACCATACTGAGCTGCTCTTAATTCAAAATATCTTCCTTGCTTTTAAGAGGGTAGCTTAGGTCCTTGCCAAAAACTGTACATTAAAAAAAATATGTACACCACGAAAAAAGAAAAAAAAAAAAAGAAAAAGCAGCGTGGAGAGCATGCCACTTCTGGAGATCAAAACTGCCAGAGTTCCTGAAAGTGGGATGAATTCACCTTGAAAATATGTGCAAGGAGATCAAGCCTGGAGGAAGAAAAGGCACCAGCGATGACCGGGCAAGGGGCGCTCCCCGGAACATGGGAACCTCCCTGGGATAGGAATTCCCAACTCCCGGCCCCGAAGGGAGCAGCACGCGGGGGTTAGGGACTGATCACATGAGATAGAAGCGGCAGAGTGGACAGCACAGGGAGCCGTGGAGGCGCAGGTAGCACAGCCCTTTAATTACTCCTGCTCAGACCTCCACAGCTCCAGGTGATGGGACTCCGCGGGAAGGAAACCCCCGCGGGAAGGGGCGTTCGCAGCCTCCCGCGCTTCCCAGCCGTCTGCGTTTGGCCGGGATGGGCCGGAAAGGCCCTGCCGAGAGCCGCGGTCGGCCCCGCTCGCGCTCCGGCCCTGCTGCGCGAGCAGCTTCCGCGGCCCCAGCCTCGTGGCAGCCCAGATTCGCTCGCTCCAGGACGTCATAGCCCAGCTCCAAATCATCCTCCGTATGGAGGAGCTTCAGCCGAGACTTTGCCTTGCTTTAAAGGAATGTTTGATACAGTAGTTTCATCCCAATCTGCTTTCAACTGCGGATCTGAAAACCTCCCTCCTCCTGGATCCTGCATCTCACATTTCGTGTGTCAGTTGTTATTCAAGTTTCCTTCAAATTCAGTCTCATCTGAAGGCAGAATCAAGCTCCTGCTTTTCCGAGAAGTACATAGGTGATGTGACAAGATATACAAGCAGTTTTGATCATCAGTAGAATTTGCGGCTGCACAATATTGCGGTTTTAATTAGCAGTAAAGCGAGATACTAGCTCTGCCGCTGCTGGGGGATCAGAATGTGGCTCCAACAGTACCTGGACACTGACTCGGGGCACTCGGGCTATGGATGCTGGACCTACATATGTCTATGGAACCATATGGGCACGGGGAACTTGTTGGAAATACTTCAGACAAAACTGTCAGGAAAACGGTGGGCAGGGCGGCTCTTGTGCTGCAAACCTCCTATGCGCAAACGTGGTTTTCCTCCTGACCTAACCACTTAGCAGGACTGTGCCCTGAGGTGGTGACTCCCCTGGGGAGGGCACCCCGGTGCCGCTGCCGGCTCTCAGCTCCGGCTCTGGGTAGCCCAGGTCTGTCCTGGCAGGGACCTTCGTGCTGCGGTGCCGGGACCGGGCAGCGCAGGAGTCCCCCCGGCTCTGAGGAGGGAGGAGAGGGCACTCAGGGGACTCTGTGCTACAAACAGACGAGCTCCCTCCCCGCTCACCTCCTTGCAGCGAACAAAACCTGCCGCAGTCTGACTTGCAATCAATCTTCATTTAGAGTCAGATTCTTTCACTCCAGCTCCATAAACAGTATTTTTGTGAATTAAAAATAACATCGTGTTAATTATGGTTCTGCATTACCTCTTCTTGTTAGGGCATGTCAGGCGTGCTCCCGCTTTGCCGTGTGCTAGAATGCCAATAGCTCTCCAGCAATTCCCATTTCCTCTGGAGCTTCCATGGAGCTGCGGTGCCCGCCGAGGCGGCAGCACATCACAGGTGCCCTCATAAAGTTCAGCATCTCCTCTTTCCAGCCTGTGCCATATTGTGATGAGCTTAAATGGCACAAGATTCCAAATCTGCCGTCTACTTTAGAGCACTGCTTTGAAATTGTCCCGAATTTTCTTCTCCAGTGACCTATCTCTGCATCAAGTTCAGACAAGCAGTAACTCTGTAGCCCTATATTATGTTCCTTCCCGTTCAGCTCTCATTAAAGCCCCCACTTTGGAAACTCAGCCCTTTGGTTGCTCTTCTTTATTAATGGTTGGAATGGGGGGTTAATGCAGATTTGTACCGTACTGATACAAAGCAGTGTCTATGTCCTGTGATTGCATATTAGCAAATTAGCCTTCTGGGTCCTCACATCATCTTGGTTTGCTGCCCGTGGATTCCAATAACACTCGGCTGAACCCCAGCCAAGACACACAGCGCTAGGTAGAGCTCGGCGCGAGCGCAGCGGCAGCGCTGCAGTCGGCAGCCTCCTCCTCACCCCGCTGCGGGCAGCTCCGAGCGGGACCGCAGGGGCAGCGCGAGGAACCAGGCTGTGCCCGACACAACCGCAGCGCTTGGCCCTGCCTGGGAGCCCAGTAACGAATCTACTTTGTATTTAACACGCCACAAATTAGGGACAGCACAGAAGTATTTTCCAGTATGGGCTGTTGACACCTATTGATGTAAATTGTGCTGAATGCACCAGTACCAATAAGCAGGCTTCATACCCAGGTTTTAGTGCATCTCACATTCTATTTTTTAAATCTAAAACTGACAAGGAAGTAATATTCCATTCGCTGCACATTTATAATACCATCTTTGGAGGCAGGCTCTGAAAGCAATATTTCTGAAGTGGTGTTAACAGGACTCAGGTGACATTCTGGATGTGCTATGGAGCCGCATCCTTATGCTAGGATGTAATTTCCCAAAGGAAGTTACAAAATCCACATGTCTGCAAGTTCTGTTTTGGCCATCTAACCACAAAAATTGTTCCTAAGAACAAGAATGAGATAGGATCAAGACATTACATGTCAGCAGAAAGTTCCTCTCCTTCTCCCCACTCCACTGCACATTTGGATTTCACAAAACTTTGGTAGGAATTTCCATGACTCATTCAGCAGTAACCCATCTTTCATTGCTTTATTTGCAACACTTACTGTAAAAGACTGAAAATCAGAACTTCTTCTTAAACAGTGAATTTATCTTCATGCCTAAAATATTTGTATAGGCTCACGAGCTACTTACATACACTTTTGGGTGCATCCCAAAGCAGTATAGACAGAGGCACAAATCTCTTCAGTACATAATTGCATTTGCTGCAAACCCTTTTTTCACACACAAGCCTAAAATGCAGAGGGACTGCAGTATATTGGTGCATAGAGATACTGGCATTCTGGTTCAGTGAATTCCTAAATGGGTGGAATAAGCAACCACACATGAATTAGAGTTACATAGGCTGTTTGCAAATAAATATTCGTTAAACAGCACAGAGATAGGCAGACCTGTGAGCTATTTGGGTAGAAGAGTAATGAGCACCACCGAAGGACTAGGTGAGCGTGTTGAAAATGCCTAGACTGACAAAACTGTTTTAGATAGAGAAACTGGAACCTGATGCAGAAACTGCAAGGCATATGGGAACAAATAAGCAAAATTCACAGAAAGAAAGAGTGAAAGAAAGAATGAAAGAAAAAAAGAAAATTCCCCTACAGGTTTAGCTGATAATGTCAACAAGCATCATTCTTACTGCTCTCTCAGAATATGTCAAGTCCTCTATTGCTTCTAATCTGTTGTAAGCTATATTCTCTATAGACAGATATAACACCAGAGGAGAACATTAAGACCACCTATTCATATTTTTTTGACATCTGAAGTACAATCAGACCTCAGTAGGACTTCAGCTTTGGCACACAGTGAATCTGTGATCTTATCAAATATGCAATCCCACATAAAGCAACTGCTGAGCTGCACAAGACCCACATAAATATTAAAACGTTCAGAACGGTTAACTCATCAGACAAGCTGCCTGTCTGGACAGATGGACGGAAGGACGGAGGAATACATCATGCAAACTCTTGAAGTATTCTAAGGAATGACACAAATGCACGCAAAAAAGTCCTGCATTCACTCCCTATGTGGTCATCGCTGCTTTTAATCAAGGAAGGTTTAAACCAAATTTCCCCGGAGTGTGATTCCTAAGGAGAACATGATAGAGGGGATGTGTGAGGGTGCCGACTGGGGAGCCAATCTATTTCAGAACCAGTGCAGGCCTGCAATGAACCTCCTGGGAGCCAAGGAGGCGAAGGGGAGATGTGTTATTCCGTAGGCAGCGCATGAAGGCTAGCCGGGGCGCAGGGATTGCAGCATTTCCCACCCTCCTGCTCCTCAGAGGCCGGTGGAGGCATCTTCTACCCAACCCAACAGAGAGACAAGCAGTGCCTGGGCCCAGCCTGCCCAGGGAGCGCAAGAGGACGGCAGTGACCCCAAGCTCAATGTATTTGCTCATATTTTATAGCTTCTCCTTCCAGGAGATACTTAGCACCCAACACACACCTAATAACTTAGCATCCCAAAAGGAGAGACAATAAACATTTCCCAGGGAGCTGGCAGGGATGTTTGGGCCTGTTTTTCGGCAGTGCTGAACGGCCTTTGCTGCCAGCAGGTCTGGCGAGGAGCCCAAGGGGCTTCTCCGTCCCAAAGGGCTCCGAGGATGCCCATCCATCGTGGCACAGTGGTGCTGCAGGCCCCAGGGAGCTTGCCAATACTGCGAAGACAGCAGGCATGCCCATAACTATATATATATATATGTGTGTGTGTGTATATATAAATTGGGCTTGCCGGTTGGCAAGGTGCCTTTGCCGAGGCGGTGGCCACTGCTTGGCCCGGGCACCCCCATCCCGTGGGTGCTGCCTGGCGCGCGCAGCCGCTCAGGGGAGCGCAGGGGAGAGGACGGAGAGCGGGGAAATAAAACATTCTTTATCACTGCTCTTGACAGGTATTATATTGTACTATAGTGCCATTTGTTTAGTTACTGCTACAGCAAGTGCTGTGCAGAAATCTTATAAGCAGCCATATGGCACCTCTGAATGAAAGCCATTATGCTTTTATGAGTAACCCACACTGTCTCTGCTAAGGGAAAGAACCTCCGTTTTCACCAAATGTCATTTTCTTATTCTGAAAGGAAGAAAATATTTCTGACTTTCACTGAACTCCACAAGCCCGAGCCGATTCTCCTCTCCTGACAGTGTTTACACAGTGTCTAACCCCAGCGGAGGGCTCAGATACCCACCAGGTATTTCACTACTGACATTTGGCTGTTTCGGTCCTCATGCTTTTCGACTGCGCCATCTGAAACAGCCCTGCATCTAATAGTACAGGCTACAGTAACTAGTTCATTAACATTTTACAGTTTACCGTTCTTTATAGTTGGCAGCTACTGTCCAGCCATTGTTAGCATTATTTTTAAAAAGGGTAACAGACCATTAGGAAGGGAAGATGTGTTCTCTAAACAGGGTAAAAAAAACAAGTCATTAAGAATCGCTCGTACCTAGCTGCAACATCTGGACTGCCCCTCTCAAACGAGCTCTGTGTTTTGCTTTGAGAGGAGTAGAGCAGAAGTGTTTTCTGCTGATTGGAACAAGCTATTTTCTTCCATCTCTGTTTCCACCTCTCCTATACTTGTGTTGTATTCTGGGAATTTGTTTGTTAAATATTAAACAAGGGTCTTCAATATACTAGTCAAGGAGCCACGAGCAAAGAATATTTGTTAACAGAAGATATTTCTGCATTACATCAACTATTTTCCTTCTTTTAAAACTGTGTATACTTGTGTGCCTGATTTGTGTGCAAAATGGTAGAGATTACAGGCACAGCTGTAGAAAATTCATTGCAAAATTCATCTAAAAAATGCAGATTAGGCATGCAAATATGAGAATGTTTGCACATTATGGCATTTAAATATACTAGTCACTTGTCCACTTTCAGCATCTGTAAACATATGTGCTTGTCTCTCTGCTTTTAGCATGTTATCTTCATTTATCAAAAAATATTTAAAACTTCACAAAACGAAGCCTATACAGACATATGCTGTTAAAAGTAATCTAAATAATCTCACTTTACTGCTCCAGATAATTAACACTCTACGATGAGAACTTTCCTCTAAATATCAGTCTTCTTTTAGAGAGATTTGCCATTTTCCTGCATTCATTACACACACCACACTAAAGCCAAGCCGTGTACCAGAAATACTGCGGGGATCACGCAGAACGTAATTGCTCTAATGCTTTGCATATTTATGTTTGAGACCTTTTTATGAAGTGTTACTTTAAAAAAAGAAGGATCAGTTCATCTCTAAAAGGGAGTGATTGATTGCTGCCAGTCAGGCATTCCTTCATTCTTGGCTTCCCTCTTAGTCTCTGTAATAAGTTTTTCACGAACACCAGCCCGCTATTAAAGCCCGGTATTCATCATAAGCCAAGCAGAGAGGAGGCAGACTTTGATGGGCACAATACCATATTTCAATCGACAGTGTCCTTTTTGTTAAACTTGATCTGCTGCCTCATTAGCGTTAGAGCAGAAATACACAAAGGCTTTTGTAAATATTAATCAGAAATGTACAAAACCCCTCTCTGGACTAAATTACTTATTATTGGGCTCTCTCCAGGTGATAATATCTAACTAAAAAATTCTGTTTGTCTAAACTGTAGGAGAAAAATGTATCCTTATGTACATTTCTGTGTAGCACTCCTATAAGGATAACTGCCTTAAGTAAATGCCTTTTTTTTTACTTTTTTTTCCCCCCATGTTTTTTACATCCATCCTTCATAGAGAGGAAATACACGACCCTGCTGTATATTGTAGGCTGCAACATTCATCTGAGCAGTATGAGGTTTAAATTCCTGATATCCAGGTTTATTTCTGGCATTGCTGATTAATACGAGTGCTTTTTCATGTCTTCCTGCTGAGCTTAAACTTTATAGATGTGAGGTTGTGACTTAAGACATTCCGAATTAACAACACATGCTTTAGGCTAGTAAATGTGGTGCTACAGAGGAGTTCTTCTCATCATCATGGTCCAGATGGGTTCGAAAAGCAGGACTCGGCTTTCTGCACTTCTGTAGGGCCAATGAAGCCTCAGGATTTTGTTGCTGTTGTTAATAGCTTTTTAGTTTTAATTAAAATTGTCAGCTTTTTTTGGTCAGGATGTCTTAGTAAACTTCATCACTGCTGCAGAGATGCAACAAAATGAAAGTTTCTCGCACAAAAGTTTTCACTGAGACAACAGCTTGAGCTTATGAAATCAATTTTCTTTGTATAATTACTGGTTCCAGGCCAAAGATGAAACTTTGGGAAGCTTAAACTCAAATCCTGTCCTGTTAAAGCATTCCCTTGAAGTTTGCAATGAGCATTAAAAAAAAAACCATCTGTAAAAACTGGATTAGTCACATAACTTCTAAAATCAAAGCTCAAAGGTCAGTATCTTCAGAGTCTCTTTGTTACTGTAAACAATATAAAAGCTCTCAAATTCTTAAGTGGCTCTAAAAATCATTTGGAAAAAAACAATTTTTATAGCTATCATCGGGTCCAATTCTGGAAACCTTTCTTTAAGGGGAAGCAGTCTTCTTAATGAAGCCTTTTGTACAGGCAAAGCCCCATGTTGTGCAAGTCTTTTCACAACCAGCCCCGATTATCCTTAACTTATTAGATCAAAAAGACTTTTGTGCTCTTTATAGCAAAACCATTTCAGGCAGAACTCATCTGGAGAGGAGCAAGTGAGCACTGGCAGGACATTGACAGCTGGACAGTTGGTGAGATATTATAAGTGAAATTAATGTAGTATTGGTATTCGCAGAGCTCCAGCAGCCACAGCCTGTTTGGTTGCATAGGCAGGGACCCTGCTCTTTTCATGCTTGTACAACATCTTGAAAAAGACTTTGTGGCCACAAATTCTGCAACACGGACTACCTTTCCAGTCACTGCTTTCCCTGTGCATTTCAGAGACTTTGCAAGGGTTTGTCCGCAAGGTTTGCGGTAACTATGTAGGCAAAAGAGGCATGTAAACACCTTGAAAATATAAGTGGATTCAGCTTTTGGGTGTGCAGCTCTTGCTACTGGCTGCATGGAGTTGTTTGTGGCAGGTATTTTGTGTACATTTTAGCCCCTTGAGATCGTGTTTAAGTCATGTTTAGCGCTAGTCTGATAGTTCAGCAATAAGAGGCACCATTCACAAGCATGTGAAACCACTGATAATCAGCTGTGTCCTTCCCCATCGAGGCAGCCAAGCTATGTCCCCAGAACTGGAAAGCTGGCAAAACACAGACGACTTGTTTATTTTTCTTCTCCTCTACTGATACTGTTTTCACAACCTGACATAACCTGGTAAAATAATTCTAATTGTATCTTGGATTGATAGCAGCATTTTCTCAGAATGCTGAGGAAGAACAGTTTTGTTTTTCTCTTGCAACACAAGCATCTTACACAAAACAACGTGACTTATAATGCAAAAAATTCAATGGTAAATCTAACCGAAACTTTGTACTCTAAAAAAAAAAATTGATCACAAATGTTTGGGTTACATTTTTGGATTGTATTATAGTGCATTGGCAGAGGTGATTCAATAGAAAGCAATTAAAAAATCCAGTGAGAAAGCCCACAGTTATATGTGCAGATGATGATGCAGGAGGAGGAGGCTTCTAAGAGCACCCCAAGAAACAGCTCCATGAGGAACAGAGAGGAGAGCAGAGGTGGGACGAGCTGGGCTGCTTAGTTTGGATTAGGGTTTACGGCAGCCACAGAGCACCCCCAACCTCCAGAGTTTCTACCTGACAGATAAAACAGACTCCTGGTTTAGGGCCATTCCTGTTTGCTTAGCAGAGAGGTCCTCCCTTGGAATGGCCTCCCATTTGTTTTCAGGAAGACTTGCCCTCCTCTGCAAAAAACACCCTACATTAGGTCCAGCCTTGCAGACAAATGCTGTGAAATAAATTAAAGGAGCATGCAATCAGTTCAAAATGACTGTAATTAGGCAATCAAATAGCCATAGGAAGCAGATATCATCAATGTCTATAGCTAGTTCATTGTGTCAGTGGATTGTTTTTTATGTAATCCTAAGATAATAGACCAAATTTTCAAAAACAGAATAGCATCAGTTCACCAGAATCCTTCTTACGAACATCCCACAGCGATATATCAACCTTTGCACATGCCAGCTGTCCATGAGAGCTGTGTGGGGCAGCAAGGTACATGCACGGGGCAAAGACCCACGTGCAGGGGGTCTCAGTCCCCTGCAAACCTCCATGCTGGCCTCTTTCCCCATCTGTGACACAGCAATGGTAGAAATATTAGCAAAGTTTTAACTTGAAGTCTAGGAAAATCCCAATGTACAATTAAATAAAACTCATCAGAAACACAACCGAACCATATCCTTCCTGTAATAAAACGAAGGCAAACAATATGCCCTTACACCCGTTTATGCATACCTTTGTAACTGCAGGCTTCCTGCTCAGGAGTTGCCCTGCCAAGAATCATGTATCCTGTGATGAAATTTCTCAATAAATAAAGTGACTTCATTATTGAGAAGCTTAACTGTAGTCGTGTGTGCAGTTTTTAATGCAGTACCAGCCCCAAAGTGCTGATGAGAGAAAACCCAGATGCAGTGAGACGTTCCAGTTGGAGCCAGGACATTTTAAGGGCTGCAAAGTTTCATTAGCTGAGCTGCGCATCGATTGGTAAACCAAAACACTGAATTTGTTCCTGATGGAATCAGCTCCTCCACTGGTGTAAATCAGCACAGGGTAATGTAAATCTCTGCATTAACTGAGAATCAGGCTCAGGATTTATTGTGTCTTGTCCAAAACGAGCGGGGACTGAGGATATTCACAGGTAGATCACCATCATTTTCCCCCCGGGACCTAAGTTGTTTGTAGGGGCTCTGGGATAAGGGCTGGACAGATTCCAAGTTCATTATTGTAGCCTGATTTGTGGTTAAAACATGTTAAGCCTAAATATTAAGCAAATACATCAGAGGAGGATTTACAGCTGTCCAAGGACACAGTAAACTGTAACACAAGCTCCTAGACTGTATTAAATTTGTATCCCCACAATTTCTTCTGCTAGGGAATAGAACAAGCAAATCAAGTAATTCCTGGGACACATTAAGGATCAGCTTGCTATAAATTCCCTCTAACTCAATTGTCTGTGCCCAGACTGGAGCCATCAGCTCCTATTTGAGGGCTTTGGTATTCCGAAGCTTTTTATTTTTTGCTCTCTGTAAAATTTCAAACAAAGCATATTCTTTTGAGTTCCCAGCAACAGAGAGGACAAAGAGATATTTTAAAGCGAGTCCAAAGGGCGTTCAGCCACCTCCCACCCCTCCTCAGCATCGTTCTAACAACTCGTGGCCTGTTAGCGCGCTGGACCTGCTCGCGGGGATGAGTCACGGCAGCGGCCCCAGCGGGGCCTGCGCGCACGGAGCCGGGTGGGAAGTCGGCTGCGGGGCTGATGCAACACGGCCGGGTTTACCACGCTGCTCTCGGCAAACCCCCAGCTGGCGATGGGCTGCGGCCGGGCGCCGCGAGGGCAGCGTCCGGGCGCCCCGGTGCTCCCCGCGCTGGGGGAGCTGCCGGGCACCAGCAGCTCTGGCCTTGCCCTGGAGCTGGGAGGGGATGGCTTGCGAATCCGTGGAAAGAGCATCCCCACCAGCGAGGGCCAGAGTGCCGGCACGGAAGGGCTCGGAGCTGGGGGTGGCTCCCAGGTCTCTGGACACCTCGCGCTAGGCTGCGGGATGGGGGCTTTTCCCAACTGGGGCTCCAGCCTGGAAGCTGACCCTGAGGGGAGCAACTTCTGCCTTTTTTCCTTCCCAAGGAACTTAGCAAGGTTCATTCCTTGTACAAGTGCAGCCGACGGAGCAGCAATATTAACTTGCCAGGAGCCTCGTGGCTAACGCATTCAGCAGGAACGTGGGAAGCCCGAGTCCCTTCACCCCTCGGCCTCAGGGGCTGAACCCACATCTGTGGGTGCCCCAACCAGCCCTCCTGGGGGTCCCAGCCGCGGAGGGTGCTCTTCTGTGCGAGCTCCTTCACTGCACGCAAAATAATTCAAACCTAATTGGGCTGGAGGGACGCAGAGCGGGGACAGTCCTGCTCCTGGTCTCTGCTCCCAGAACTTTACAGGCTTCTTCTTTGGAGTCATTAGATAAAATTTAGGCACAGTCCTGGGAGCCAGGTCAGCATTCATAATTCATTCTCGTCAGTAAACTGTCACCACCAGGTGACAAAGGAATCCTCCTATTTCAGTGCTCTTTCCCTCTCTTCTGCTGCATCAATTAATCTTAATTCTTTCTTCCTAGCCGCATGGCTTCAGCTGGTGCAGACCTTCTCCCTCTCCACCAAGAGGCTGGAAAGCTACTGCTCAGGGTAGAAGATATGGAGATCTGATGTCCTGAACCCCGCGAGGGAGCTGGATCCGGGATGGCAGTAACCGTCATTCCCGCCGGCAAAGCCAGTGCTCACTCGGGATGGATCCTGTCATGAGCCCAGGCTGTGCCAGGCCACACAGGCGTGTCCTGGGAATGCTGACTGGGTCCAGGCTCTTAAGACCAGTTTGTGAGTACCCACCGTAATCAAAAAGGTGGTAGGCGTAGGAATGCTCAATCCTGGCAAGCCAAACATTCACTAAATGCACTGGAATCAGAATTTCAGACTCCCAAGACATTTTAAGAGCAACTACGAAGGCTCACAGGGACAGCAGAGGATTTTGGCAGCATCACTTGTCTCAACTTTGCATTTAAGAATCAAAATCATACTTAAATCCTACCTTAAGTACTTAAGTCCTCTGCTGCATTTAATCTTGAAGGTTTAATTTATTATTTTAGACATGGTCTTGAGCCAAGAGCAAATCCATGTTGGAATGCCAGGCACACAGATAGGGTGCTGGAGATAGAAAGAGAGGGGTTTCGGTGTAGAGCAATATGGAAGCAAGAAAGTCCCTACGGAGAAGCAATCTATAGGGCAGAAGCAGTTCAATTCTTGTCTCTGTCCTAGCACTGTCTGTTGATTCTCTTCAAACCATAAGTTGCTCAGTCTCAGCTTCACTTCCTCTTCAGTAAAATGAGTGTCGCACTGAATTTCTTTTTTCGTTCATTTTTAACTGGGAATGTCTGGTTTATTACATATATGTTCGATGCCTAATTCAATAGGTCTTTGATATTGGCTAATATGAGGCAATATAACTATAACATAATGGTAAATAATGATAAAGAAAATAATACAGTCCTGCCACACTCCCATCCTGAAGGCTCCCCCGTAGCAAGCAGAGGGAGGACAAGCCTGGTCCAGCAGGGAGCCAGCCCTGTCCCAAGGAAAGCAAAGACACAAAGTCTGCTCTGCTGCTGGCAGCCTGGAGATGCCACGGGAGACTGGAGTTTCTGCTTTTTGAGGAAAAATAAAAAATAAAAAGACACCTGTTTTCCTGACATGCCTGCGGCAGATGTTCAGTGTGGACAGCTGCAAAGCCAGACTGAGAAGGGCAGGAAGATGAAAGGACCCAACTAGAAAATCGTCAAATCATCAGAGTGAATCTAGATATGGCCTAGAAGACGCAGAAGACATTCACTTGCTTCAGCTTTTTGGTGCTTTCTTACATAAAAGCCAACTGCAGTGAAATCCCTGGGAATAAACCCATTCCACAGATGGAGAACCCAGTGCGGTAGGAGGAAGCACACACCGGGCAGGGTGAGAACAGCCTCTGCATTGCCCGTGCAGGTTCCTATATTCATCAGTAACTTTAAAAACAAGTTTCTCATTTACTTTCAAGTGCTCTGGATCAGACCTTTGGCATCCTAACACATAATGAAGAGAAAAAAAACATTTACAGGTTTCAGGGGAGATGGAAGAGTGCTAAGTATGTCAAAACAAGAGTGTGTAACCACGGGAAAATGCATTTTCCCCAGCATTATGTTTTATACAGTTTAGGCCTTTAGCAAATCGTCTCTATCCCTGCTAAGCACCATAGAGCAATCTGCTAAACAGAAATGAGCTCAAACAGACATCAGCAGTAACACTGGCCTCCACGTACCATCCCTACCCATGATCCGCCACGAGGCCTTGCTCTGCTCCTCCTCTCCGCCTCTTTCTTCCACCCTTGCCATAAATCCATTCACATTATCCTTGCTAAACCTCTACCAACCTGCCTGCCTGATTTGCATGAGGATCTGCCACCAAAAGCCGACCACAGGCCCTGCAGAGACCTCAGGGGTTGCACTGCACCGTGCAGACACCCAGAGAGCGGCGACCAGAGCTCAGCACATCAGCCCGTGCTGAAATCACCACAGCTTTTATGTTCTAGAAAGCTTGGATCGGCTCCTCGAGCCATGACACCTCTGCCCTCCGCTTCTTCTTGCCTTCAGTCCTCGGTTAATCCCCTTTTTCCCTCTTTTCTGCATTACTCAAAATGCCGTGGGCTGTTTTGCCCACACAGAGCGCCGTTGACTCGAGCGAGGAATCTGCTCCTGCTTGGAGCTGGTGACAATCTGTAAACTCTTCGTGACAGAGACTGCATCTTGTTATGTATTTATACTGTGCCGAGCACAATGAGGTCTTAATCCTGACTGCAGGCTGCTATATTAGCAGCAATAACTACAACAGGGCGGAAATTGCCGAACTGGGATGTTACAGGGCAACTGTGCTGGACATTTTTAGCAAGGGTGCAGTGCAGCAATAACAACTTGCTAATATAAAAACAGCTGCTGAAATACAAGACTTCCCTCCTATGAGGAGTATTACTCACTTTTTTGGTGATCCTGCTACCAACCCCTTGGGCCGTGTTGTGTTTTTAAGGTTTTACCTGGGGGAGCACTAGGCTAGTGACATAAACAGGTCCAGGCTCCCCCATCCTGAGGGACTGTCAGCAATTAGGAAAGCCAAGTGACAAAAACACAGTTACTCTGTGCTGATAATCAGTGTCTGTCTTTGGGAAATCAGCACCCTAGAAAAGCAGTCAGATTTTCTTATAAATTTTGGCCTGCAAGTTTTGTGGCCACATTTTGTGAGATTTGGTGCTTTTGAATGTTCTCTTTCCTGAACGTGGAACCCGCTCTAACTCTCCAACCCACCACGCCGAAGCCTGTGCGTGCGGAGCAGGGCTCGCAGATCAAGCTCCACGGTACTTCTAGAGCAAACAATAGCAGCCGATTAGCGGGATAATTTCTCCTTCAAGCTGCTAGCCAAATTCTACAAAAGAGAATAGATTCTGCCCTCAATTACTCTTGTCCAGTTTGAAAAAGGGCAACTGAGGGCACAACAGCACAGAATGTTTGCCATTTCCATCTCTGCCTAACTTGGGGACTCTTAAAATGAAGTTTTAATAGAAATATAAGATTGTACTAGTGTGATATACTCAGCTGCAAGTAAACCTGCAATTTAGACAGTTGACTAAATTTTAATTTCAGTTGATCCTCAAAGAGAGAACTGTCTTATACTTCTGATTTTGGATGCGTGAGTTGTAAGCGGGAGAGGAGTCGGGCAGCGGTGCTCCCGTATCGATGCTCCGCGTGCTCACGCAGAGTGCAGTCTGCAGGAACTGACATTTGGAAATAAAAGATGTCATTTCAATTGAAATTTTCTTTATGTCCACCAGCATCAGTCTTACTGCAGAGCGACTATATTTGTTACAGTGTCAGAAATGGAGTCCAACAAAGCCTGAAAACCAGATTCCAGACTATTCTGAAAGCAAAAAAACAAAATAACAACAAAACCACATCGGACCACATTTTCTAACTTGGTCACTGCAACAAGCAATAAGACTAGCACTCAGATGTCTAACCACATGGCTGTTCCCCTAATTAACTGAGATCACAAAATTGTGTCTGAAAAAGTAGAAACTGTATTTTAAAAATAGACCTCAAAGGCCAGATTTTCAAAAGACATCGGCTTCCAAACCAACACCTACATGAAACAGGCAGATTTTCAAAAGAAATCCCCACTTTTTTCTGTTCCTGGGAGATGGGACCACAATAGACCATATGTGAAAATTTTCCTACTTCATTTGGGTCCCTAAATGCTGCCTGACCCCAGCTGAAGATCCACTCGGATTCCTAAATAGCAACTGTTGTATGAGCAAGTTTTTTCTTTTTTAATCTTCCCCTTTATGTTTAAGAAATGAACATGCAATTTCCTGACAGAGGCTAGTGCAGGACAGAGGAGATTTATGTTTCTTCAATATAGTTTGTGTTTTTTGTGCTCTATCTTCCTCATCCATAGAACTGAAACAATACATTGTCTGGAATAGATACTTGCTTTAAAAATCCAGTCCAGATGAAAGTATGTACATGTACACACACATATATACCACGTATGCGTTTGCATGCACATATATGCCCAGACTCAGTTAACTTGCCAAAATCCTAACACAGAAGCACATGTGTAACCTCTCAGCTGAAGCCAATGGAGACAGAATTCAGCCTTTGGGCCATTATTTTATACTGCAAAACTCATTTCATGCAGAAAAACAAAAATAAACAAACAAAACCCCTTCTCATCGTGGAACTTTAAAAAATTTTTTCCCTAGAGCAAAATGGCTCTTTCCCCTCCCACATAAACTGGCAGCCAAGCCGGGAACAGTGCTGAAGACTTCCCAAGCTTGCAGAATCAGATACAAAATTTGCAGGAAGGCTGGCACTTATTTTCTCACAACAGTTTGTTCTTCACATATTTCACAACTTTTAAGTTCCTTAATGTAAATTAGAGGCATACATTTGCCTCCATGTTTTTTATTGACTCTGATCTCCATATTATCAACGCGCAAGGGACGGGGCACTGAACTTGGTGAAGTGGCCAGGGGTTGTCCCCTTGCTCCCTCCTGCCCTGGTATCTTAACCGGACCCAGCCTCCCGCTGTGACTCTGACGGTCCCACGAGGGGTCTTGAAGCCCAGACTGGTCTTTGGACAACAGACAACTCAATTTGTCGTCTGTCTCTCCCAGCTCCCTTTCCCAATGCTGAACAAACAGGGCTTAACAGCATTTACCATAAACAGATTCCAAACAAAGACACTGAAGGAGAACAGAGTAGAAATATTCTGTCGTGTCATGGAAAGCATTTTCATCTCATCAAGAGGCCCTTGGTCTTGTGGAAAGATATATTCAGATGTAATTGGATTGAGCTGGACTGCTCAGCAGATACTTCTCGGGGTCAGGAGAAGCCCTGGATGAGGCTGGAGAAGGCAGCGGCTGGACCCTCCCCAGGGTGTCCCTTGACCACCGTCTCCTATCCGATGCAGCACTCTGAGGCTGAGTCAGCCCTAGGGCTTTCTTGGGCTTTGCGAACTTAGGAAGAACTAAAGGAGTATCTGAAATGATTTCCCTAATCAAGTTTCTGCTCCCTTCATGTTCAAATATTGTTTAAGGTAATTTAATTTGCCATCATGCTAACAATTTCTGTCCAATATTTTACCGACTAACTAATATCAGGTGCATGTGTCTTTTTTCCATCACATATTATGAATTTTCCCTTGCAAATTTCATTACTTAGTGCAGAGATCAGGGTTTGCTTCTTTGTAAAAAGGTTGTCTGGGGTTCAGTTCCATCAGAAACAATATTGATTTTGACATATTTGCATATTCCAAAAAGAGCTGTAAACCCACATAACACTGTAAGTGCCAGAAATGTTTTTTTTTCTTTTTTTTTTTCCTAAAACAAACTCACCACCACCACAACGTCTCACTTCACTTTCCCTTTCTCCTGTATAATTTTTTTGTTTAGAGTTATATTTCTCTGTGTCTCAGAAGGCAATGGATAAGAATCAAGATTCAGAATTTGGATGCTCTTCTTAAAACAAGTGCTGCAGTGTTTTCGTTGGTGCTAACCAGGCACACACATGTCTGCATTGCTCCAAACTCTGTCTCAGATTTTAGATTACCTTAACATAAACAATCCTCTAACAAATCTGGCCAGTTACTTGTGTGCCTAAAACTTAAATATAGAGCATTTGCAGGAGGAAAATGTTACTGGGTGCCATGCACATGTGTAATTTAGTAGGTTAATCAGAAAGCCAGATCAGCAATTGCCTTTTTCAACAGTGCTGCTATTTCTAGCACAATGGGCTCACAGCACAGGATAAAAGTTTGCCACTAATAATGATTTATCTAACGCCCTGATTACAAGATAAAGGTGTTCCCATTTGCAGTGCGCACTGGAGACACAGATAGGCTGGATTCCTGCCCTTAGGAGCACCACTTTACTGGGCTTTCAATACCTTGCTGAAAAACATGTGACCACATGTGATGCTGCACAGGTTCCTGCAGATGAGGAATATTCCTAAGTTTTGGTAGGACTGAAAAAAAAAAAAAAGACTGATTCAACCATGCTGTTTTTATCTTGCGTATATTCCTATCACAAGTAAATTCTCTGTTCACTGTTTTCATGCCACACTGAGGTGGGGAAATTGCCTGGTTGGTGTCCTTGAAGGCAGCTCGTCCTTGTAAACACCAGCAGTGTACAACAGATTTCATTTTTTTTTTCTTTTTTTTATCACTAAATTGGAAACTACAGCAATTAACCTGTGTGATGCAAAGTGTGTCTGATTTTGGCCTTTGTTAATCTCAGTTGGTCTTCAGCTCTTAAAACTCCTTCCCTGAAATATTTTCCAAGTCTCTCAGATATTTTGCTTTTCTCTGAGACCAGTAAGAAGAAAATCTGCTCAGGCCCCATTTTGGCTGCAAATTAAAACCTCACAAAACGTGCAGTTGCATAGTGCTACACTAAATTTGTGTGGATCTTACTCATTATTCCCTTTGACTTCTCATTTATTTCTAACCAAGCTATATCAAGCACCCAGAAACTAATACAGTAGAAAAATGTTGCATTCTCTTCTGGAAAGGAAATCTGTCAAATTTCACGTGGTTCCTATTGTTATCTGGGTTTAATTTAGTCAGAAATGCACTAGCTAATTTTTGGGTCTATTTTTTTAAAATATATTTCCACAGTTTTGGTTCTATCAGTTTAATATTCCAACACTCATAAACTTACTCCTCAAAGTTTCAGTCATGGTCACAGATAGTTTACCCAGAACTCTATTGATTTATAACGGCAGATTCACCAATAAATACAATAAAAACAAAATGCTTATGAAAGAAACAAAGCTTTTTTTTATAGAGGTTAAAATATATATTTTCCCCAGGAGCCTTAAAAACAGCAACATTTGGAAACTGCATTTGTAGCAGAACAACTGGGAAAAGCCTCTGAAAAATCTAATGTTAAGACTGTTGACTAAACCCATACCATTCTTCTAACAAATTTTGGAAGAGATGGAAGAGACCGTACATGATTGATAGAAAAATAAATGCAAAGTTTAATGACAGTTTTTCACCTTCTCTTGAGTTTCAGCCTATCTCCAGTCTCCGTGCCCTATTATCCCACCAAAGGAAAAGCTTGCACTAAGTACAGAGAAAAGGACAGGGAAAATACAGCCCCTGCCCAAGGCTTTTCCTCTGCTCTTAATTGTTGTATTTGACTCTACCTATCCACAAGTGTTGCTGCCTGATTACAGATTTACTCAAACGCCTTTCAGGAGTGTAGCAGTATTGCATTTATGTTAGATACTGTGTTCAAACCCTGGATATTAATCTTAAAAATCAGTGTGAATCCCTTTGTTGGGATTGCAGCAGGCTTCAAATCAGTCCTGTATCTAACCACAAATGCTCTTACTCGGTTTTCTTTTTCAGCCCAAAGACACGGGCCCCGTTGCATGCTCCGTCTTTTTATAAGTTTTCCAAAGTAGTGAAAAGCGTTTGCAAGTACCAGATCAGCAGTCAGGTTTGATTTCACAGCTACACGAGATACAGAAACTACCTTATCTACAGCCTATAGATCAAATGAAAAGCAAACCTATTTTTCTATGATAGAAAGATCTGCTTATTTCCATGATATCTTCATATTTTATTCCCCAAGTTACTGAAAACTGTCAGGCAGATGGATGAATCCTGATGAAATGCAGACCCGAGGACAGAGCGTATTATACTGCAGATCGGGTGCTCTCCGACTAACCCTGCAAGTGGCTGATGCCATCGGGAGCAGCAGCCTCCTACGTAGCCCCCGTTAAAGGAATTTGCTGTAAGCTGAGAACTTCTCTCGATGCTCAGCATCGACGTCCTGCTTCTGACTCGTTTGCTCTGTCGTTTCTATTGATATTATAGGTAAGGCTGCTGGAGGCAGGCGAGGGCATTGTAACCTGGTCCTGTGGGACCTGCAGCAGGCCCAGGCCCTGCGGAGGAGCTCGTCCTGCCCTCACAACCCTGCTCCTTCCCTGACAGCTTTGGATCTTCTGCTTTCTGCAACCGCAGGGACAAAAACAGAATTTTGATGAGCTGAAAAAGCTCTTAGAAAGTTTATTTGTAATTTTGACATCAAAGAAAAATAATATTTAAAAAGTGTTATTGCTTAAAATGTGAAATTATCAGCAAACGAAGATCTCTTAAAGCCCCTAAAGTTGAGAAGACATTCGCAGTGCCATGGAGTAGACACTCAGCGCAATCAGCACGTTCTGCACAGGTAATTACTTTTACTACTAATGGTGCCTCCCACTCAGTGAGGAAGATAAGATGTTCCAACACTACTTAATCACAATGCTTCATTATTGCTCCACCACCTACCGGGTAAAACAATTCACATGCTCTATTCAGTGATTCTCACAAATGAGAAAAATTTATGAATATGTGAGCAAAACAGCACATAGTTCGTCTACAGAAGGTACCGCCCTGAATCATTATAAAGGACGGCAGAAAGTTTGGAACATCTGCCCTTCCTTTTGCTTCTTCTTCAAAATACAGAAGAACAACATCTGAAAAGGGAAAAACAACCCTTATAGTGACTTTACAACCTAAAAGAGCTTTGAGTTCTTTTGCTGAAGGCTCTGAAGTTTCCTTGAGATAGAACACAGTGCATAAAAATAGATGCATTCATTGTAGTTTCATACTTTATTTTTCATATTATTTTTCATTGTTTGGTGCTAACAGCATGCTACAAATTGTTTTACTGCTCAATGCATCAAGAACTGGCACACGCACAAAAACCAAAAAACAAACTAAAAAACAAAACCCCAAGGCACAGGGATGAAAAGCTGCCTGGCTGTAGGATTGACAGAATCTGCTGGGTCTGCATGAAGAGCAGGCAGTGGCTCAGCTGACTAGTGACCTAGTGGAGAGTGTCTTACACATGGAACACATCCAGGAGCTCTCATCACAACGAAGCTGATGTAAATCGCCTTGGGAATTTCATCGGTAAGACATGGAGAGCCCTTTTTTCCATAGCTCTTGTAGACCAACATGCATCGATATTGTGCAATTGCAGAAATTACTGGTCCACTGGCCCTGACGTTTGAGTCCTGCTCCTTGCCAAGAGAGAGCGGTAACACCAGAAATCCCTGACTCCAGCGTCACGATGGGCCAGGAAAGACACGATCAAACAATGAATCCTCCTGCCATGAATCCTCCTTTCATTTCAGCCATGTTAGAGTCCAAAGTGGACTAGAAGGATGCTGCCCTTTCCCTCCTCCACGGGCCCACCTGCTGCAGATCAGTGCTGAGCTGCGCAGCCAGGCCGGGGCTCCGCACAGCTCTGTCAGTGAGGCCGGTTACACCAGCAGTGGGGAAACCTCCGTGCTTTTCCAAGGGGAAAACCACCTTGCTGGCAAATCTGGCTTGGGAGCGGGCACAGGGCCAGCTGAGTGTTTGGAATGGAAAAAAGCTGCTCTAATACTACCTGGACTTTTTTAAATTGAGAGGGTTGCACAGAAATTTAAGCAGAACACACAGACGCATATTCCCGAAGTACATTATATAGCAGAGCTTATTTTGTGAAGGACTAAACTCCCGACACGACAAACAGTCACATTTATACTGCAGGAGTCCTACTATAACCGTGGGAGAACTTCTAACGGGGGCAATGTGATTACACGAGGACTTCACCTTTGGGTTTCCTTAGAGCAAGGTCTTATCCTTGTGGCTGCAGGAATAAAAAGAAGACAGGACCAAAATTGAATTTATTTCTCTGAAAGCTTAACATGCCCAAACCAGTGTCACAACTTTGGGCAACCTGACTCGGAGGATCTGAAGGCCAGGGTCACCAGCAGGGCACACACAGCTCGCGGTCTTGCTTCCTAACCTGTTACTGCTGCAGATGCTGCAAGCAGCTCTCCCCACGGCCGCCTGAACATTTCTATTGACTCAGCAAGGAAGAAGGATCTAGTTTCTAGTCACTGCATTAACAAGGGAGCAGCTTACTAGCCTCTAAAAATCGTGTTTGCCATCTAAAATTGTTCGTAGAGGTCTGTTTTTTCACTTTTATCAGATAATATCAGAATAAGGTGAGTTTCAGAAATGGTGCCCTTACAGTGAATGAGGATTAATGAAAGAAAAGGGATAAAAGTGTGTACACACAGGTCACTGTGTATGTAGGATGCTCCCTAAAAGCCTTTAGCAACCTAGGGCAATAAAATACTCCTCTTTGGAGACAAGTCTCTCGAGTGGCCGCTACAGAGCGGGTTTAGACCAAGGACGTTTCCTAGACCCAGGGTCTGCAATGGAGGGGGGTCAGTGCACACGGCCAGAGAATGCAAATACCAGAAATAACACAATATTTGCCTCAAAGAGTTAAAAATAAATGCATAAAAAGGTAGTGTAGATTAATCAGAGAATGAGGAATAGATTATTTTCCTTCAATGTTAGCAGCATTTAGTGGTCAGTAGATGAACTGGTGAATTTTTAGGTCATTTCACTTCTTTCACTGAAAATAAAAGGACATAAAAAAATAGATGTTGCTATTATTATTAATGCGGACAACTTAGCATTAAGACTCTTTCCTAATCAAGACATATCTGGTGGCTTCGCTTTTGGGGAGCCTGCAAACTCCTCAGTCGGCTTAGAGCTGACTGCAAGCTCTGCCAACCAATGCTTGTGCACACACACAGCAACTTCTGTTAAGGAAATCCGCGCAGTTTTTAAGGAGAAAAAGATCTGGAAGAATACAAATATATGTGCGTCTCTTAGCAAAATAAATGTATGCATTTGCTTTTTACTAATCAAATGGAAAAGGGTTTTGTTTTAATGGTTTCGAAACTTCCCCATCCCTCGAGCAAACAGTACCCATTACTTTAAACACCTCGGCGTCTAGTAATTGTTCACAAATGTGTCAGGCTACCAGTAATTTAAGTCCTGTCAGGAATAAATCTCAGACACTCACTTCTTCCAGTCAGTGACTTGAAAAAAACCCGCCCACATGTCAATTAGAGGAAGCTCCGCGCGGTGGCTTTGTTCGGAGCTGGGTAAACACCAAGAGCTTCCTCCTCGCTAACAACTGTTTTCTAAATCCTATATAAATGTTTATGTGAACTATCCTGCAACAGCATCTACGGCAATAAAAAGCAGGCGCGTAAAAAACAACTGTGTTGTACTCGTTGGCAATAAATGTACAGCCTGTAGAAGCTATATATCCAGTTGTGAATTATTTTCTCTCGGAGGTCTGACCTCAAAACATTTAAATGTTAGGCGGTAAATCAGAATGATTTACTTCTCCTTTCTACAGATTATTCCTCCGGTTTCCGCATCCTGCTAAATATGTGGGTCTGCAAATACGTGCACATTAATATGTAAATAAGCACACAGGTATATGCCAGGGAGATATAGGAGGAAGTCAAACCATCCGAGGCTGCGAGGGGGCATATTTTTTCACCCGCGTTATTGTTCTCTGCAAGCCACCGGGGAGTAGCCACGAGCTGACGTGTGACTGATGCCGCATAAGGAACAGCAAAAAATCAGTGGAGAGCAGCTTTCCGGAGAGTTCAAAATACGCAGACAAAGAAAAATCTGGAAAGCTTGTGGTCACGCAGGGACACGGGTCATCTCAGTGATGGTGTAGGTGCTGCTCATTCTGAAAGAGAGACACTCAGACCCTTGTTCAGTTCGTCTGCAGGAGCCTGGGTTCCTCAGATGCTGATGGTTCGTTAATAAAATGTGCCAGGCTCTCGCTTTTTTGACGTTCTACAGATTCTGTGCGCTCTCCTATGGCACCTGGGCTCTCCAGTCTCTCCTGGCTCACAAGGTAACAACTCTGCTGCCTAAACGGGTCCATCTGGCCTGGCCTGGCCGGAGTGTTTTGGGATGGCACCCGGGATGGGGTAGAATACAGTAGCTCCCCAGTCAGTTTATTTGCCTTTAGAGTGGAAGGCTCCAGCTCCAACCCCTCCGTGCCCTGATTCCAAGTGGGGATTTCAGCTCAGCTCTTGCCTCGCACAGCAGAGGCCCCAGGTTCCTCATCCATGGAGAGGTGGGTGTCTTCCAATCTCCCTAGCTGAAACCGTTCCACCTTATCTACGTATTTGAGTATTCGTTAGACAAGAAATTGAAGACGACTCTCCCACATTCTCCATGAGCAGCCCAGCCAACAGCCTTAATCTGCCTCTCTATCTGCCCTCCTTCCCTTTTTTAATATCTCTCTATGCAAAACAGGAGGGGGGCAGTTCCCGCGCTCTCCCGGGAGGCAGCAGCACTGGCGGCAGATCCGGTTCGGCAGAGGATGTTTCCACCCCTCCAAGAAGAGCTGGAACCACCGGCAGCATCCCGAGACTCCGGACACCGCTCAGCTCCAGGCTCTGAACCCCACACAGGAGAGGAGCCTGAGCTGCCTGGGGAACTTAGGGTCTCTCTTTTCTGCTGACTAGTTTGGATGGCTCCTTTTCGGGGAAAGTTTCTTTGCTGACCCTATTTTTAGGCTTCTAAACCTCAATATTTATTGCAAAGGAGGCCAGGGCATGCCAGGGGACAAGCTGCCATGGCGCGTTAGAGGTCTCCACGCCAAGTCCACCAAGTGCCGTGCAGGGCTGTGCAGCCCTGGAGCGGGGCAGCCCCAGCAGCAGCGTGGAGCTTCCCCAGCTCCGAAGCTTCTGGCTTGAGGACCTTTGCATCCTGGCTGTCTAACACGGAGCTAAAAATGCCACAAAACAACAGGGAGTCCAAATATTAAGCACTTACAAATTTTTCCTGCCTTTCGGGCTACAAACTCTGACTCCAACAAAGCACTCATTGGAGCCATGGAGTATTTTGCTGAGCTGCATATGACAAATTTTCAAGTCCATCGTGTATATCACAAAAATCCTCTTCAGTTCATTGGCCTGTGCTTTGGAAGGCCTAGACTGAGATCCCTCTGAAATTTCCGTGCAACCATTTCCCAGATAAGTATTATTTAAAGCGCATGTTTTTTCCAGGATGACTTATTCTGATCCTTCAAGAACAAAGAACAAGGAAGAACTGGCACAGTGCAAAGAGAAATGGCAATGACTATAAAACTATTACAGACAGCCCATGCCAGCATACATTGTTTAAGACGAAGCCTTGAGATTCCCAACTCAGGAAACACTTACTGAATCTCCTAGGAGCTTTTTGGAGGAAGAAATGCAGGATCTGGCCGTAACCTTTTAGCCAAAATGACTCACCCTCCATTGTGCTGGATTTCTTTACGGTGGATCACGTTATATTGCCAAATGAGAGGGATATGATGTTCAGCAGAGGGAAAAACACAAACAAAGAGGGAGAGCAGATGAGGTGCTGCAGTTTAAATTGTGCTTTTGAGGTTTTTTATGTATCATAACTGTGTGCAAGGATGCCCTGGAGCTATGCTATAAGAAGAACACTTTAAGAGGAACCAACATAAAGAAACAAATAGCAATAAATGATATAAGTATAGCACCTACTTATTTTTCAGAGATACAGAAGATTGGAAATGGTACAAACATTATAGCACTCTACCAAGTATATTTTCATACATAAGCATGCACACACTTATGGGATATATTTATGAGACAGATGCAAGGACTAGCATTGAAATATATGTATATAAAATGCATATATAATATATAAGGAAAAGAGAGGGACAAAGAACAGGATCACTCTAGGGATTTTTTTATGAAGAGTTTTAGGCTGAGATCTGCAGAAATATCCAAGTAATTTGGAAACTCCTCCTCTTTTTGCCCTATTTTATTCTTCTGTTCACTGCTTCTCTAAGAAACCTCCTGCTCATCCTTCTTTCAGTGCTTCCACCATTGGCTCCCAATGGCAATAATTTTATGCTGGAAGGAATAATGATGGGACTTTGGAGTCAATGAAAACACTGAGGGAAGGTGAATGGCTGGGAATGGTACGGTACCAAACCTCCATTTTGAGCTTGAAACTTGATTAAATCAGTGTACCCGGGACAACATGGGACTCCCTTTCTTTCTTGGTTTGTTGAACCTGAGCGGATCCTATCTGCTCTCTTGCTGGTTGGTGGCTTCCCTGGTTGCAGCCCCAAGGGTGCTGAGCGCCCTTCGACACAAGATCCATGTCTTTTTGCAACACCTGAACCTTGCTGAGGCGCAGGGCACCCTGCTGTGTGTCCAGCTGAGCCAAAGAAGAAACCTCCAGGCCTATTTTATCAAGCTTAGCTGGTTAATTCCTCATGAAAAATAACTTTAAGAAGTATTTTTTTTCTAATGAAATTGACTTTTTTTCTTAAGGAAAAATAACCAGTCTGTCACTTGGTAAAAATACTCCGGCTAGATGGGCCCTTTCCTTCACACCCCTGAGGGGTGAAACCTTCCATAAATCTCTCCTGGTTCAAAAGAAATCTATCACATGCCTCTTGCCCCATACACGGGATGATGAATAACACCCAACCCCACTGCAACCCATTATGTATTCCGGGCTAGGTGAACGATTAGATAAGACGTTTCTCCTTCTCATGAGGGTATCTGTTCATATTTTGCATGGTGTGGAAAGAACATACTGCACTGAATGACGACTGATGATGATTAATGTATTATTCTACAGAGCATTATGGTTTCTTTTCATTTGTACTGCATTGTTAGGAGTAAAATGTGATAAAATGGCTGTAACTGTTTTCCACCCTACTTTCCCCCTCCCCCTAGGACTGCTAAAAATAGCAGTTGAGAAATTATTGTAAAGGAGAGGGGGAAAATGGCCATATTTTCTGCTAGTGTAAGTGGGTCTAATTCCCCTGAATTTAATGAATCTTCATTCTTTTATAGCTGAAAACCTTTTTTGCCCATTTTTAATAAACACTTACTTAACCTGTTTTGTTTGCTTTCCTTCTTCCTTTGCTTTTAGGAGTTGAAATATGGGAAATATGAAGATTTCGGACATGCTGTAATCCAAAACTGGAATCTTAGTCTGAAAGTTTTAAAGTACTTAAGAAATCATAATAACTAACTACAAAAATGCAGTTCTTGGATAAATATATTTTGGTCAGTTTTTAATCTGCGACATGGATTAGGGGAAAAATCACTAAAAATCTGAAATTCTATTTCTGAAAAAAGAGTAATCATCTTTTCTCATGCAAAAAGAAGAGTTTCAGATTCTTCTTATTCTCTACGCATAATAGAGATAACTATATTTCCCTCTCCCTTACAAAACACACACGTGCTAATCTTCCCATGGGCAAAAAAGCTCTATATTCACTAATAAAATTTCCAGAAATTCCAAGTTTATTCTAAGTTTGCTTATGCACAGCTGCTTTTCTTCCTCTCAAGCTGTTATTACATTTTTATCATAAAACACTGTCCATGTTGCCAGCTCCCCTCCAAAAGTGCTCTAAAGTTTAGAGAACAAAGAACATCTTGGTAATCCTATGTGAAATTTTATCTGAAATCATTCAGATAAGCCATAATTTGTTTGAGCTTTGCTTGGAGCAAGTGACAGAGTTTCAGATACAGCAATTTGCTGTGTTTCCATCTAAAACAACTGATGCTTCCCATTTCTAATATGTTGGAACACGAAATCCATGTCAGTTGTTTATATCTGGGGATTATGGAGTTATGGGATTGTTTGAGTCTGATTTTTAAGCCAGTTCGTCATGCCATTGAATGCACAATCTCCACAGTTTCACATGCACATGAAGCTGCTGCATGTGTTGGTGACTAATTGTGCTTCTCTGCAAGAGCGTTGGTTTTATTTGCACCTGTAGTCCTGGGCACAGTTTAGGAGCAGCACTATAAATGCATCGGGAGGACACAAACTGCTAAAAGATCAGATCCAAGTGCTTATGGAGAAGTTGCAACTATTTTCTCCAGGTGCTTTCTCTCCCACCGATCCATATGGTACTTTGGGAACGTCGCCTGGACCCCAGCAAGCAGAGGCAGGAGCCCTCCGGCGGAGCGGGCTCCCGAGGCAACGCTCCATGTGGCAGATGGTGCCAGGGAATTCGGCCCTCTCGCCCAGGGCCCCGCAGGCTGGGGGACGCCGGGAAGAGCCGCAGGATTTCCTGCCTCCCCGCCGGCAGCGTCAGGCCGCACGGGCCCGCTCATGGGGACCGTGTTTTTACGGCCGCTTTTGCGAGGAAGCAGATGCGGCCGGGCGGGATGGGGCACGGGGTGGCCCCTCGCGCCTGGCCGGGCTCCAGAGGGTTTCCCCAGTGCCGCAGACCCTCAGCTCCCCGCAGCAACTCGCAGCCTCCCGCAACAGGGACGGAGTTTGTGTCCATGCTGTGGAACTACTTAACTGTCCTGCTCCAAATCTCTAGTGCCCATTTGGAGTAAAATGTTACAAAACAGGAGCTGTGGCCCAGGTCATTTAAGAACACAAATACGAGCTCAGCAAAAATCCCTTGTTTCAATTCCCGTCTAGATTATCACTGAGAAAAAAACCCAAAATCAGATGAAACAGAGCGACTGCAAGCGGCTCTACTAAAACTAAAGTACAGCAGAGAGAACGACTCACTTGAACTTGGTTTAAGCTCTAACTCAGCCATACTTGGCTCTTGTCAATTCTTGTCAGATTCTTAAGATTATGTGATTTAGGACAGCCTTGCTGCTGTCCATAGGCCTTGCCAGAGAACTGAATATAAAGTAAGTTCCAAGAGGGGGTTTGAGGGGAGTTTGGAGGCTTGATTACTTGAAGATTCATTTTTTGACAATGAACAGACTTGGGGATAAAATAACATTGCAGAGCGAGAAATGTCACCCTGGACCTGAAACCTGCGAATACGTACGGACATGTTTTACCTTCACTACTGTGGGAAGCCCTGCTGAAATTAATGAGGCTGCTCGGAGGGGTAAAGAAAACCACACGCGGGAGTTGCCAGGGTCGGGGGCTGCGCACGGCCGGCGTGAGGAGCTCCAGGGCCTCCGTTTGGGAGCGCTCGTACGCTCAGGGTTAAACACGCGTGAGCGTTTGCAGCATCGAGGCCCAAACGCTCACACTGTAAATAACAGGAGACGGGAACCTAAAAGCCAACTGTATTTGGAATAAAACAGGCGGAAAAACCCACAAGAGCCCCATGATCTCATAGGGAACGGGGGCCCGAGGCACAAGCGCGCGGTCGGGCTGCTCCTGCAGCCTGGGGACGCCCCGCCGCAGTCAGAGACGAGGGGGCATGAACGTCAAACGGAGGCAATACCTAAGTGTCATCCAAACTCGGGACCTTGGGGAATATTCAACTAAAGTTAATCTGGAGTGCAGCCATTCCATCCTGAAGTACCAACTTAGTGTGATGAAGTGCAAGAGCCTAGAAAAATAAGAAGTGCTGGTTCCGTGGAAGGGAAAGCAACACGGGCGCTGCTGTTGGCTGCAGATGGGAGGGAGGCACTGCGCTTTGCACAGGGTCCATGTTCAAATGTCATGGAGATGGGAAAATTCTGGGATGCTCAAAATAGCCGGGGTAAGCTGGGCGAGTGCGTTAAACTATTTGATTCCATATTTTTGTTCCTAAATTAATATTGTCTTCAGCACAATCAATCTTAAAATAGCGTGTTCATTTTCATTTTTTGCACTGCATCTTACTTTTAATACAATTCCCCACAATTGCAACCATAAACCAGAAAGCATTTCTGATATCCTAACATGTAGTTACACTGAAGCTACAGAGAGTAAACAAGCTAAATGCAATAAAATATTAGTGGAGTTTTGTTAGCATGAACTTTGTTGTGTAACACAACCCAATGAGCAGCAAATAAAAGGATGTCCCTTGCCCTAAAGAAATTTGAACTCTAAGTAACTCCTCATAAAAAATAAGCTGTTTTCATTTTTTAAAAGTTTTGACAAGGTACAAGATGCTCAGATGTTTCAGATAAGAGAAACAAAAATACCTAGACAGATACTTTTAACTCCAGATTCCCCATAGTGGTTCACCCTCCTCTGTTAGAGTAGAAGCCAGATTTTGTGGAAATAAGTGCTTCATCTCCAGGAGCCACACGGATCTAAGAGCCTTTTACTAGAATGTTTACTTTGTCTAAGTTCTTCATTTCCTCTGCCTGAAGCGCTGAACTGCACTAGAATTGAATGCACAGTAAAACTACCATGCAAGAAAGGTTTATGCATTATGTTTAAAAGGGCTGTCTTGATAAATGGTGCCATTAGCATCTGGAATTCACGGCGTTTGTTGGGTTAGGCCTTTCTAAAAACAGTCCTTAAAAGTGTAACAAATATGCTCAAATGCTAATGAGCTGAACTGCCACATAGATCTGATGAATGAAGCCAAATAGATTTAAAAGTTTAAAGCATTTGTTTATTATTAGTAGCCGCATTTAATGTTCTAAGTATATATCAATTTTTCCCGCGAAAAATTGCATATACTCACAGCTTAGAACTTCCCTCCTGAAAATATGTACTAATGATCTTTAGAAAAGATTACTTTTTTCCCCGCTCCGTATTTCATATCCAGAGAGTTGAATACAGAAGATTTTAAAAGATCAATTATTTTTTAATCAAAACATTTTTAGCTGTTGTGTCATTTTGAATTCTTACTGCTTCTGTACATCTGCTAGAGGTCCCCTGTGCTGAAAAGAGCACTTTGCTCTGTGTGTAGCAACAGAATTTTCACCTTTTCGATCCAGACGGTAAGAAGCAGGAATGGAAAGACAGCAGTGAAATTTAGCCCTGTCTATTCATGTTTGGAGAGAGGAGAGGGGGAAATGACCTCTGGGCAATACTTATTTTCTTGAAAGTTCCAGTTTCCTAACATCCTTCCAGACAAATGAATGGCATCCAGCGGTGGATAATGTGGTAGCTAACCACTTTTAAGGCACCAAGAAAACCTCACCTGAGACGTGTGTAGTTTTTAAAAAGGTCAACAGAGAGTGTTTTGTTAGAAGGCAGGAGAAGCCAGAAACCCGAAAGCACGAAGTCTAAACTGAGTCTATGGTCTGGCTCTACTCTTGAAGTCAAACCCAAGTGATTGGAGCCGTGTATACACACATGACAGAGATGTTTAATGAAATGATATACATAGTGACATTAGACCACCAGGAACTAATGTCAGAATATTTTCATTGGCCAGGCCCTTCTTTGGCTCATCCTTAGTCATAGACATAGAGCGGAGCCGGAGGCAGGAATTTGGCAGTAGTTTCTCCCTACTTGCATTGGCTTCCCCACCTCTGGTGGTCAGCCACAAAATATCCACCCAAGGAGCTCCTTGAGGCACAGGGCACTCAAAGCCTGCAGAGATTCCCTCTTTTTTTAGGCAGACAAATGTGGTTTCTGATGCACTCAAAGCCCAATGCGCCGAAAAAAATCATCTGCCCTCCCTGGCGTGGGTTATTTGTTAAAAACAAAATGCAGAGGGTTTTAATCAGTGCTGTACAGGTGTGGGAACTGGGCTGCTGAAACTTTTCAGGCACAGAGACTGCTCATCAAGAAAGGACATTCCAAGTCATAATTATTCACAGATGAGGGATAAGATTTGCAAATATCTTTTTTGGGGAAAAAAACCCTAAAAAACACTAAAGTTATACCAAGTCAGATTTTTTTTTTTTCTAATTAAGTGAAATTCCTTTAAACTCATCTTCTGGAAGAGACATATCACTTTGCAAAAACGTAAATTAAAAGCATTTCATACCATTCATCCATTTTTTTTCTTGGTTTGGCCGCCAAATTGAAAAAGAAAAAAATCAATCCCTCGGATTTTCCTGGGACTACTATATGCTACAGGGAAAGCCTTTATTTTATTTATTTATTTTTTTCCTCCTGGAATAAATTTACTTTACAGAGCAGCACAATGATGTAGTGCAGAGCTCCAAACATAAATGGAATACTCTGGGCAGAGCTTCTACCACGAGGAGTAAATTCAAGAAAAATATTGACCGACCCTCTCTGTTTTCTTTTCTCTGCAGTATGTAATATTTCTAGTAAGATGCACAACAAAGCCCTTGCATGCTCCTGCACTGGTGTCAAAAGAATTTGCTGAGTGCATTGGAGAGTTGACACGGCCTGTGAATCACCAAAGATGCCAACTTTCCGTGCCCCAACAGCCCCGCTCCTCTGCTGCTCCCTGCAATCTGTCCCTTACCCCTGGCACTTTGCATTTGCTGTTTTCCTAGGTATACTTAAAATAACGTGCCAAATGCAATAAACACACTGCTCAATGAATGCTGTGAAAGTTTGATATATTTAACAGTTTTAACCCCACTAACCAGTTTAATGTTTAATTATATAAAGCTGTGTGGTCCCCAACTGGTTTGAACCTTCAACACTAGTCAAAACAAGTTAAATCCAGCAAAGCAGAAAATATGATTGTGAGTGAGCAATATGCTGGCTAAATTGTTTAAGATGTCTTACAATTTGTTAACCTTGAATGGTTTTATTTTGAGCAACATTTCTATTCTGGCCTTATCTGGGCCTTCCCAGCTTTTGCAGCCCTGCAGGTTCAATTCCGTAACAGAATTCAGGACACACATTAAATACTGAAGGCTGCTTGCGTTCTTCAAAATTAAAATCTTAAGACAAATAAATAGCTTAAATTCCACCCACAATTATTTCCATTCACATTCTCCTGCAAATTACAGGCATGAAGAGGCTGGCCAGGTTTTGAAATCTGGCCCTTCATTTTCCAGCCAAAGTGGCTGCATATGGGAATATTTGAGAGATAACTTCTTTATCTCCTCTGTTCTTGTCATGTCATGTCCTGACTCTCTAAGCAAGACTAGAAGTTTCATTAGGAAAAAAAAAAAGATGTTGTGATATTTTAAATAACTGACTGTGGTGTCCAGCTCTGTTTTCAGAACATGGAGCCAGGTCTTTCAACTCGGCAGCCTCGAGCTCTCTTCCTTTTGATTGGGGACAACAAAAGAGTCTGTTTCATCTGCACATTTGAGAGCAAACTTGTGGCCTTTGGACCACATGAGAAGATGGACACTGGCTCAAGAATAAAGAGTTTGCTTCATCTTCCTTTCAGAACTCCAATATAACAAGGTAGTACAATGCTGGGAAAAAATAAGAATTTCTCAGACTTAACCATTTTCCCTTTCGGGAAGATTTATAACACACATGAATCTCATATGTCACATCTTATTGTTCATAATTATACTGATGTCTAGACTAAACATCATATATATACCCACACGCACATATAATTATATATCCTTATGACTATGTATTACTGTTTTTCAACTGTTTCTACAGCTTTGTTTGTAAGAGTCTTTTATATCTTAATGATTCATAAAACCTATATCCCATGGGAAACGATTTTATCCAACATGCAAGTCAGCACTAGACCTGACACTAAAGTCTTAACGAGGTCTTAACTCACCTCTGCTATAATCAGCTATGGGATAAACATCATATCCTGCATATTATAATCATTTAACGCATCTTTCTTATCTATTTGAAGATACAAATGAAATGCAAGTACCTAAGTATATATGCATGGTCATCCCACCCATTAAGATGAAGGGATACATTTGGTAATCAACAGAGCAGTTAAGTACACTCATAACACATTTCTCCCCATTCCAGCAAGTTTTGTAGGCAGAGTAAAGCATTTTTAGAACACATTGTTGGGTAAAGATAAAACAAAAATCAGAGGCTGCTAGTCCTGTTCATTGGTTTGTAATGAGGATGTATGCTCACCTTGGCAACCTCCTACATGTGGTTCTTCTCTCAAGATCTCATTAGCTTGTAGAGCACATTACCAGACAAGCTCGATGGAAGCCTGACCTACTTAATTTCAATTGTGAAAACTTGCTCAGTTTTTCTATGTGATTTTTCCAGACATAGTTGCGAGTGACCTTACAATGTACTATATATTTCAGACAAATATTTGTATGCAGAAGCAGCGAAGTTGAGGTGTACTCTTGGGGTCTGCTGGGAATAGAGACAACATCACACAGGAGATGAAATGGCAGGGTCTGCAACACTTAGACGTCTTTACTTGAAGTTTTTGTTTGAGAAAAAATTTCCATAGTAATGTGCAAATGGATTCCTCACATGTTTTTACAGTGCATACACATGCACCCACCCCTGCTTTCCCTAACAGAGCGACTAAACCAACTGCTTTAAAGTATTTGCCTCTTCTCTGCATGGAAGATTCCATTATGATTTTTTTTATTTCTGTTTTCTTCCTTTTTATACTCAACAGAATTTTGAGAATGCAATTGAATTCCTCTAGGATTGATTTGTAAGGGGATTTTATGGGTTCTTTTACCGAGGAAAGCTGGTAGCAGTTGGGGATCTCTGGGATGAATCTGGTATTTGCAACTGCAGATTATAGCAAAACCAGAAAAAGCAAAACGTGCAGCTAGGAAAAGGGAGCGAAGGAGAAGAGGGGCTTCTTGATAGAGTATGGAGGATCTCCTCAAGGAAACAAACAGAAATGCAGTGGATCATGAAGAAATATAATGCAGTCTGACAGCCAGTATATTTAACAAAAAAAAAAAAGTGCGAGGGAATTTAGTGCTAGCTTTAAGTGACAGACTAACAGGCTCTCCTGGAGTCGGGCACGTCAGGGGTTAGCAGGGAGGATTCCCCCAGCAGCCCGGCCCACGGGCACAGCCTGGGCCCCGATGGCCCCTTCGCTGCGGCTTCTCTTGCACTGAATTCTGCAGAGCTGGGGACGGGGAGCACTGCAGCAGCCACACCGACAGCCTGTTTTACTTGCGAAATAATAATCAGCGCTCAAAATCATCTCAGAAATTATAAAATAAAGTTATAAAAATAACATACCCACCATATGTTAGTTTTCATTTCAAAGTTTATCCTTGCTCTAAAGAAGGTTAAATCATATTCATTTCTCTGAAAACAGACAGGATATAGGAATTTAAAATACCATGAAAGTGTTATCTATAGAGTGCACTCTGGAGTACCAAGAAAGAAATCACATATGCATGGGATTACGGAATACATTTCAAGTCAGCAGAGAAGCACATACAGTAACTAAGAAACAAACATGCTTTTTCCGACTCAGAAAATTGAGTTGAATACAGTCTTAAGAAATCCATATCTGTCTAGGCTGTTAGCCATGAAGAGACACAACACAATGAGATCAAGGGTGTCCTGCATTAGCCAGGGTGTAAATTCTGCTCGAGGTGAATCGAGGTGTGCGGCGAAGGCCCCGGCCGGAGCCCCTGCTCAGTGCAGCCCCTGCCCGACTCAGCCGCACACACGGGCTCCAGTAAAGGGCAGCAGGAAAAATAACATAAAAAAAACCCTGCGCCTCTGAGAAGTCTCCGAGAGTCGTCCTGCTGCAAATCCGTGCTCGGTGGGAAGTAGCTCGGAGGCTGCGGAAGCACAAAACACTCTGCACCCGCACAGCACGAGGGACACAGCAGGGACATCTGCAGAGCAGCAATAGCAGGTGGATAAGCACTTTTTAACCTTTTTTCCCCCAAAAGCGCACACAGCGGACAAGACCGCTCCTTAGACTGCAAACACTCTCCCAGCATGGAAACACCTCTCCTATTTGCACAGAGATGCCTGTGATCACATTCGGGGTGAGACGGCTGGACAAAGTCTTAATTAAAGTGGCGTCCGAGGAATATGCTGTGGTCAAAATCCTGAAACTACTTGTCCCAGAGAAGATTCAGAAAAATCCAAGAGTGCACAACAATAATTAACTGTTACCCTCCTTACTGCCACAACCTTCTTAGAAAGTACAAAACTATCAGCTCTGGTATTTTTTTCTTTGTGAATATTTTGTCTCGGGAAGATATCAATACAGTTACACAAAACATGCAGAGCTGAAGAGCGCCCCAAGGAGAAGCTGAGCTGCTCTGCAGCCTCAAGGCTGCTTATCTACGCAGCTGTTCTTAGAGTTGATCATTTTAATCAAAAGAAGTTCAGATAAGACGTGAAAACTCCATGGTAGCAAATATACTGGTGTCATCTGATTTTCTTGGGGCAAGAGACTTTGTTTCCTGGATGCATCAACTTTGCAGTTGGCCAACCTCAGGCTCATTCGACGAGTTCAAGTAGAGAACTTGTTGCTCGTGCAGTTCCCATACTTGCCACATATTTTACCATCATGTTTCTTGCACGTGCAGCCAGTCTTGACAGATATAATCTCCAGACCTACAATGGCTGCCTATATTGTGCGTATTTTGGAAGGTATGGAAGGAATCCGAAGACACTGCAGCATCTGTTAGTTACATATGCAAAAAGGAAACTTAAGAATTACCATATGGGGTTTTGAAGGACTTACTTAAGTTCAAATTCTGTCCTTACACATGAGCACAGCTCTCTATAACTTCTAGAGCTTACTTAAGTCAGAATAAATTTGTAAGCTGTTTTCCTTTTTGTTTTAAAAAAGAGAAAAATATTGTTAGATGGTGCTGAGGATTGAAAAACCCAGTATGTATTTTTACTGTCATGGGATGGGTTGTTTCAGATATGCTAGGACAGAAAAATCTGATATAAAAACAGATCTTTATGTTGTAGTCTGGTCATATTTGGATCCCTAGATGCCTACACTTCTGAGCAAGAGGATGTGCATCCCCCTGTAAGCACGTGCCACTGTGTCGAGGGCTACAGCACCAGTAACAGTACTTGTGTGCTCTGGTTTTGCGACCAGCAGTGGGGAATTGAACGGGATCTGCTTATCCAAAATTCCTGGGCAACCAGAGTTCTCCTTTCCAATATCTGTATTAGGGCACTGAACAATAAGACATGCCAACTCTTTCCATAATGTGTTTGCATTATGACTCTCTTCAAAGGATAACTGTACTGAACACAAGCGCCAAAGCAGCCCGACAGTGAATATGACGGTGCAGCAAGAGTAGCTGCAGAGAGCAAATATTTGGCCAACTATTATTGGACAAATTTGCAAACACAGAATCTGCAATGGCCTTGGCAAAACATGTGCTCGTTCTATGGGTGAATGGAGAGGATGGATAACTGTCCACAAATGTACCCGATGAGCCATTTGCTCATGTAGTTCCCCCCTTTTTAGTGTGCACAACTGAGGTGCTTGCACATAAATCAGGCATGTAACTGGGCAGAGACTGTGAGTGAAATCATGGCCATTTTTCAGTGTAGCCAATTCTATTTATTTTATCACTAGTCTCAAGATAGTTAGTGCTTGTCTTAAAAGCTCATTTCCTCCAGTCCTGTTGTTATGTGAGGATCTCATATTTCGTTTAAAAAAAATGTAGAGCTTATGGTCACAGGGAAAATCAAGAATCTGCAAGCTCTAATAATAGAAGGCAAAAATCCAATACGTATTATTAAGAAAATATTAATTTCTTAAGCCACTGATGATTGTTAAGACTCGACTTTAGATTTCTCAGCACATGGCTTCAGGAAAGCTTCTAATTTCAAGTGCATACTGTTTTATGAGCAGGTAAGCTCATGAGTGATGCATACACCCTCCTGCTACACGTCTTTCTCCTTGCGGTTACGCCCAGCCCTGCATTACACTCGTGCTCAGCAAGGTTCTTGTCGGGTCTCCTGTCCTGCTCTGCGTTCCTCTTCTCACAGCCCGGGCCACGGACGCCCCTGCCCAACCCGAGCCCCTTAACTGGAGTCACTGCAGTCCTGCAAGTGTCCCGTGCCCTGCACACCTGGAATGCCAGGGAAACACCAGGAAAACCACACCGAGATGATCTCTGTACAAAGGCAGATTTTTATCTCGTGCCTATAAAACAAATAGATATTTTCTGGAAGCAAATTCTCTCTCTTCATTCACAAGGAATATAAATACATTAATGCAGAAAGTTCTTTCCTCCTCCCTGCCTCCTTTTGTTCCTCTTTTGCTTTTTCTTTTAATGTAGGGTGAGTCACAACGTTGATCAGATTACCTAGTAAACAGGTCTCCAACTTCCCACGAACTAATGCATAGAAAAGTTTGAATCAAAATGGAGGCAAGAACACAAAAGCCCCTGGAGACAAAGCTGATTAAAACTCAGGGGATTTTCAAGCTAGAATGTCATTTCCCTCTCTTATCATCAATAAGGTGTTGAAGCACTGCTAATCACAGAGCTTTAATGCCTGCTGGGACAAATCGGTGAGACCAATCTCTTTATTTTTAAATTTTTACAATGCTTCTGTGCCGGGACTCGTGGAGGTTCGGGGCTAGCCACAACAGCAGCTGCAGTTCCCGGACTGATAATAGAAACATCTGTTGATTCAATAGGAATAACAAGAGGAACCGCAGGCCCAGGTTTCTCCCGGCTGGCACCGTGCCCAGCAGAGCGGTGTCAGGCCCAGGACGCAGAGCAAGGAGGCAGCGCCGGTGCCCAAAGCACCGCAGCCCCCTCACCCTCACCCTGCTGCTCCTTGGGTGCAGAGCAGCTCAGGCCACTTCAGCTGCTGCTTCTCATTCAATACTCAAATGCCCAAAAAAAGCAAGTGGAAATAGCACCCTGGCAAACCTCGGGAAAACAGGCTGACCGCAGAAACATCAGTGATGAATACACAGAGAACAATCTGTTACTAACAGGCAAAGGTGAACCTAGGCTAATGTTACACATCTTTGTACAGCAGAGTTGGAGAAAAAATAAGGAATTAAATGCGCTGAAATGTTGATGGGAAAAAGTCGTATCTGCAGCCTTCATTAGAATCGTTTCTTATTCATATAAATGTTCAGAGTCTGTGCCGTTCCTTATCAAATGAGTCTCTCCTTGTAAATCATTTATATTGTTACAAATTCAAGTTAAGAACGAAAAGTGTTTCTTAAAAATCCACCCCTTTGATGTACTGTAAGTTACGACTCAGAGCAAAAAAAGAAAAACAGACCCGAGATCTGTTTGCTGGTAATTTAGTTCCCAGTAAAAGTTCAGATCTTATCAGTAGAAATGTATACATACACAGATAGATATATGTGTGAATATATATATATATGTATACATATTAAAAATATAGAAAATATCATCCTTGCATCCAATCTGGTGATGTAGTGCGTGCTGCTAATAAACAGAGCTCCACGGCCATGACTCATGTGGCTCCACGCTGGGCTTTGGAGGCAGCGGGCGAGGCAGGGTTGGGGCTGGCGGGTCCTGCCAGTGGCACGATGGCCATGAGAAAATTGACCAAGGTGCTAAAGGATTCCTGGTACCAACAGTGCCTGCTTTAGCTTCCCAGCACCTTTTAAAGTATTTTCCCTCCACGCTGCTTTCAGTCAGTTATTCCTGTCCCCGTTGCAGCTCCCTGCGCCGCCTCAGCACTCAGCCACGAGCGGGGAGCAGCCGCTGACCCAACACAGACCTTCCATCCAAGAGGCAAATCTCTCCTAGGAGCCTGCGCCTTCGAACAGAGAATGGTTTTTGCATAAAACTAGGTTTTGAGGAGGTTGTGCCTAACCGAAATGGAAGCTGTTGCACCATACTAGGTACGTGCAAAACATACCAAGCCGCATATGTGCAAAAAGCATGAAGAAGATGTCTAAGTAAGACCTTAAAATGTTAGGAGGGATCTAGAAAGTCTAAATCAGGAGTTGTTCTCTGCCTTAAGTGCTGCTAAGTTAGCTTTATTCAGGAGCAGAGGGGGAAACTGTGTCATGCCGTGCTAGCGGCCTCTGCGTTACTCACATATATGGTTGATTTTTTATGACTTTTTAGATTATCTGGCAAATGCACCAGGGTAAAGCTAAAAATAAGTTTAAGACATGGAAAATCAGACAGGGGCCCCAGCAGGTCCCTCATTACCCTTCTCTGGTCTGGCCTCCGCACTGCTACACACCGTGCCGGGCCAGCACTGCCCACTTCGGCACAGCCGCCCGCGGGTGTCCTTGATCCCGCAAAGGACTTGGCTCCTGCTTGGTCCTGGAGGAAGCAAGGGACCAACCCCTACACAAGGGACACTCTTCTCACCTGATCCTGGCCCGAGAGCCAAAGCACCCAGCACTGGCTGTGGGCACCCCGTGCAACATGGCATCCTGAAGTGACCACGACTGGGCTTTGCCAGTGTGTGACAGGACGTGGCCGTACCCAGCCGGGTGCGGGCTCTCCGTGCCAAGCCATAGCGAAAGCTGAAGCTTCCATTCCACTTGGCTTGTGTTAGAGGTTTCGACACAGTTACGATGTCTTCATTACCTGAGATCCAATCATCTCAGGTACATCTCAGGCTGGTAGTATTTTTCCCCAAGAATAGCCGATCCAAAACCAATGTAGCCCAGTCATTCCTAACACAGCACTGCTACGTTAGTAAGCAGGGCAGAGCCCATCTTTTCAGCAAAGAAACAACCAGAAAAACTTGTCAGCCTCCCTCCCCGCACCACTCAGTTAACATTTGCTCTCAACATAGAACAACGAGACCCATTTTCCTCTAGAACATGACCTAGGCTTGAGGCATATTCCTCCTCCTACTCCAGCATTAAAGCATTTGAAAGCTCTCAAGGAAATTGCTGGACATGAGACCCCCGATTGTTGTGCCTGCACACTCTATGATTGATGGACCTAATGAAATTACTAAGTTTTCCTTCCTATTTCTGGCATTAGTCAAGACTTCATGTCCAAAGATTATTCCACCAGACATGTTCTGCGGATGTGATGGGATTAGCCAAATTTCAAAGCTTATTTTTGACCTCCAGCAGAAAATTGAGCACATACGCTATTGAAGCCAACTGGGACTATAGAACATCAAGTTGATTCATCAAATTAGCTCAAACATAATTGTACTGCATGACTGGCTATGGAAGTTGTCAGCTATAAACCTGTCAAAAAGCCATCAGCTTTAATGTTAAATAGAGACACAAAGTAATGTTGCTCAGAATTTGACATTTGTTGGACTTACGCCTGCTAAGGGATGCTATCTGCTTTGTTTCCTCTTAGAAAAATTTGTAGTCTGAAACACAGTCTTGATAGATTGTAGTAGACAAAAGGTACCAACTCTGGTTGCTAGAAACACCAGCTTTGACAAAGTAGATATATCTTTACGGCCTTTATCTAGCAGTGTCAACTAATACCAAAGTCATTGCAATGTACAAATACTCAGAAATCGTTCTAGCAGCTACAGTCTGCACATTTAGCATATTTTACTGTTTATTGCAATTGTTCTCTATTTGAAGAAAAAACCCACAGAACTAGTGTTGAATTTGTTATCATTTTCAAAACAAAAGATCGATGGGTCGGGGTGGAATATGTTGAGACAGCTTCTAACTGAATTTTAATCCATGCAGATAGCACACCCACAATGCGAAACCTGAACGGTCCCTAACTCAAGGGCCAGGCTCTTTCACGTATATAGCATGGGGTAACAACATGGAAGAGCTATTAACATAAAAAATGGTAGGTCAAAATAATGTTAAGGGCCTTACAACCCTCTCCCTCCCTTAAAATCAAAACCATGCAGAGCTAATGCTTCCACTCTGCACTCAATCTGTTCCCTTGTGCTTGTGAGCTTTACAAAGGTAGGTCAGCTAAATTACAGCTTTAACTTGCATTTGTGTAGCTGGCATGCATCTGAGCCCAGACTTTCCCCATCAATATATATGTTTTGCGCACTAGTTTCTTTTTTTTTTCATCCAAATGATGCATGCCGTCCTCTCACAATTTATGGGTGATTGACTAGACAGAGCAATATGGTGTCTAACGTGTCAATGTGGATTACGCTGAACCCTGAGCCCGCGCAATATTGACGTGATAGAGTGTAAACGAGTTGCTCCTGCGCAGCCGGCGCGCCCGGACGGAAGCCCAGGGTGAGGGAGCTGCCACAGCCACCGCGGGGCTGCGGCCCCCTACAAAGTACCTGCCGTCCCCACCTGCATCGCTGGGGCTCGTCGCCCGCGTTCCCCAGTAACGCGCGCCCCATGGCCTCAGGGTGCCACTTAGAGGCTCTGCATCTTCTGCAGAAAGGCTTCTGCTTTGCTTTCTTGGGAACACCGCACTCCAGGCAGCATGCACGGGAATAGAGAGGGATGCCAAGGAGACACATCAGAGGGAGTGCAGCTGCCTCTCGGGAGCACTGCAGCAAACAGGACTCCGGAGCCAGGAGTCACTTTCCCCAGCTCTGCAGCTTCAGTCTATCTTTAACCAAATCTGCTTTCTTGCATGCCAATTTCTAGCCTGGAGCCAGGTATTAAAGCTGAGTGATAAATCCCTGCAAGGGTGATCACAATAGAAACTCTGACAGACACCTAACACAAACTCAGGGAGCTCAAGATTTTTCTCTTTTCTGATCAGACATCGGCTATGAGTTCATACAGACTCCGTACGTACAAAATGTATGTAGGACACACTGCAGAAAGCTGCAAATCAGTGACTTATTTGCAACCTTTGAGGAAGTGACTTTTTCTTTTTACTTTTTTTTCTAAAGGTTTCATAATCATTAAATACAGCTTCTACAATTACATATTGTTTTTAAATTGAGCAAAGAAAAACAGGCATTTGAACAATGACAACTTGATAACTAGAACATTCCCCCCTCACAGACCTCAGCCTAAGCTATAATACAGCAAGTGGGACTTGGGCTATGATGGGTTTCAGTATTAACGTTCATAAGATTTGTCACTGTCACATCTTGCTAACACTCAGAGCATCTCATTTTCTAAATATAATGTATCACTGTTAGTGGCTAAAAATGTAAATTATAAAAAGTGTAATCATGTTCAAGAAACTGAAAAAAATATGATCCCTGAACCCCTCAGCATGCACACGGCTTAATGTGGAGCGCTTACCAATTAGGCACAGCGACAGCGCGCAGCAAACCGATGGGACAGAGCATCAAGCGCCCGGAACACCGGCCCCCTTCGGCACAAAGCTCACAGATTTCCAAAAGCATCTTTGACTTGCATCAAAAGATAAAACACGTGTACTTGTCCAAAGAAGTAAGAAACAAATATCTTTTTAGATCTGATTTGACACTCAAGGTTTAGTTTCTTTTTTTCTTTCTTTTTTTTCACTAATAGCTAATCTGTTATCAAAGGGACAAAAGCATATATTCAGAATATAAAAGTATTTTTTGTTAAACTTCAAGCTGAGCTGCTCTTTAAAAAAACACCATAACGGTACCCTTGCATGTGCAGAAAAGCGGTTGCTTTGCTAAGGGCATACGTGGTGTGCCTCCCCTCTTTAAATATCAACTAAGGAGGGTGCATTTGTTTAGGAGCAGCTAAGCAACCCAATGGCTAATTGCTATAAAGAACCATTTTCCGTGTCCGCAGACCTGCTCCCTGCATTATGTCCCTGTCCTTTCCTTGGCTTCAGTGCTGGTGAGGGTCTGACCCAGTTGGGGAAACCAGTTCAGTGAGTTAAATTGAAAGACACAGGTTTTTTCCTTTTCTGTAGGGTCAGTTTTTGGCCATTTTAGCTCCGAGCTGGCTTGCTGTTGGGAGACCTCAAGGTGAGCAGAGCATCCCAGGAGGTGGAGGGGGGATCGCTCGCGCTCGCAGCAAATCCATAAATCCTCTGTCCTCAGCTCAAGCCCTATGGCTGGTGGCCGTGTGTGCGCAGCTACCTACAGAAGGGAAATGAACCTAGGGCTTTCCTTTGCCAAAGAACTCGGGTTACACACGCGCACAAGAGGTGAGTGGGGTTAACTAGCACGCACCATCCCGCACGTGCTGTAACTGAGTGTGGGGCAGCCCCCCAGGAACGAGCCGGGGCTCGGCTGCTAACAGGGAGAACAGCTGGACGTGGCTCTTCTGGCGAGAGCTTTGGAAAGCACAGAAAGGTCTGTTACAGAAGTGCCAAATATTTATTAATGAGGGAATAGAGAGCCTGACTCTAATTATGTTAAGGTCTCCTTTATGCTGTTCCATTAGGGGTGCGTGTTATGTCAGAGTTGTGTAAGGTTGCCTTAATGCAAACAAGAAACAAGCCTGCCAGTCTGCAGGCAGCATCTTGATTACCACGGAACAACTGAGCCTATTAATTACTATTTAAATGAATTATTTCTGGCCAACCAAAGCCCATTTTAAAATGCTGGAATCATTGGTCAATAATTGGCGTGCTACTTAAACACCTCAAGTCCATCTGCAAATCTTACCTGTTCCAACTAAGCTGCTTAGTAGGTGTGTTAATGGAAGTTATTGCTGTTATAAATTATCTCCAGACATTGACAGAAGTAATACATGGTATATTTTTTAAAAGCTCTGGCCAATGCATGGCTGAGTGATTGAGTTGGAAAATGAACCATTCCTTGGGGTTAGCAAATGATTTTTCATCAGCTAGCAGGCTATTAAGCACACCTAGATAATAAACGGATGATTTTAGCAGTAATTCTACTAGATTCTCATATTTTCCATTTTAAATTCCATGTTACTTTTAAAGGATTCACACATTACATTGATTTACACCATAGAGAAGAGAGCCAATGATGTCCTTTAATGTCGGAGACAGTGCATTATTATTTATCATTAGATCTATTTTTTTTTCCCACTTGTGATACATTTGAAAGATGCCTGGCGAGCTCGGAACCGGCGCGGGTTTTACTGCTTCCTCACTAGTTAATGCTGCATCTTCTGACGGTCATCCTTGCAAATCCCCTTCTCTTCCGCAGGAGATCATAGCTCAGTCACGTGAACTTAAGTTACTGGTAGAAACTAAGGAACAAAATCTTTACACTAATGAGATTATTTGCATGAAATGTTATTTCAATAAGACAGCCTAGGGAAGGAGTTTGTTCACACTTGATTTTCCACATTTGTTATTAGATTTCTTGCCCAAAAGAACAATTTGGGGAAATGACTGTAAAGATACAGTATTGGAACTGATGGTCAGCTCCGATGGAATATAAACTAATTTTTAACATGAAAGAAACTAGGGCAAGAGAGCCAGATTAAAAAGTGGTTGACCAGCAGTCTGTTCCTTCATCCCATTTCAGTGTAGCTCCTTGCCAGTACCACTGAAACCTCTTATTAAAGTCCTACTAAATACAATCCCTTTTAAGTATGGTAGGAGAGTTTAGGATTAGTTAGTTTGGGATTCTTTCTGAAAAGTGTTAACTACTATAAAAATGTGCCTGTGTCTGCCTGCCTGTGTGTGCATTCTTCTCTTTGGGGGAATTCATAGCCTACTACTCACATCACAATTTCTTTTGCAGCAGCACTCAGAGAATACTGAAAAAGTTATTTAAAGAGAATTTTTTAAATTGAGTTCATGTGAGTTCAGCCTTAGGGGCAAAAGTAGTACTTTTATACTCATATAGGAAAGCAAATTTTTACAATAAAACAAAAAGCACAAATATTCACTGGGTCTGGAGTTTCATTATGAAGTGTGAAGTCAATCTATGGTTTATAGTTTTGTATCAAAAGCAGATGAATCTTGGAAATTTCAGAAGACATTGGCCTTACAGTTTGGGATTTATTCAAACCTTAAATTCAAAGAGAAACAAGAAGGTGTGAACTTAAGTGGCTGTTGCTGTAGCAAATGTTAGGTGATCTAGGTATGTATCTATTGCACTTTATTTTCTCAAGATTGCACACCTTCTTGGTAATTACAGACCCCTCCTGCATAAGCAATAATTTTCTATTTGAACTTCTGCAGCACAGTCTGCTCCTCTCCTCCTTCAGAACAGCCTGAACACAAACATACAGATTTATCATGCTTTTCCACATCAGACCTTTAGAAAGGTATTTGATGGACCACTGCAGAGCAAATAACTCATAAACTCTTCCACAGCTTCCAACATTTTGTAGTTCCAAATCTAAATACTTTGGAGGATTTGAATATAAAAAGTCATTTTTCAAAACAATTGTAAAAATTATACGGACATCCGAGGGTACTTTATGCATAAGCGACGCCCCATCCTAGCTTCTCTCCAGGTAGATTTCTCCTTCCCAGCTTGGTGGGTCAACCCTTTGCATGGTTGGTGTCTCCTTGACTCTCATTGTTCACTTATTAGAGGGCTGAATATGCTGAGTCTAGGCAAGAAATCTTTAGAAATACTGCTAAGACACTGGGTTAGAAATATGTAGAATAAATGGCTCATCGGAAATATACTTAGCCATTGCCATGTCCACCAGCTGAAAACAGACCAGCTTGAAGCCATCTCAGGGCTTGGGGTGAACGTGCAGGACAATTACATGATTTGGAATCCCCAAGTGTACTTAAGAATTATTGAAGAAAGCTAAAACATGTGAATAAAAATGCAATAAGCTAAAAAACATCTGCACTCCATAAAGCAAACTTTTCTTCAGATCAGGAAGGAAAAGAATTTCAGAAAAAATAAGCATGCAGGCACATTTTCAAGGTGTTGTGAATGTGACTTATTTAACTGAAAACCTCTGTGGCTAAAACACATATGGCTGAAATACATCCCTATTAAATTTAGTAGGAACTTTCCCACAGTACTTTGGAAATCTACACTGGGATATTCTGTGACACAGTCAGATAAGGTATCACATGTTTACCTAAACAGTAGCCTTTGCAATAGACTTATAAAATTGACTTTTGAATTTAGATGTGACATTTGGTATATTATCAAACAGCGAATTTTGAGCCCATCTGAAACTGGTTTAAGGTTTTGTCAGTGAAGCCAGAATAAATTATGTTAGCACCTTTCAGCAGAGCAGACCTACATATCCTAGCCTTGGATGCAATGAAGAGAAGCCCAGGTTTAAAGCCATTCCCCACGCGGTGCAAATCCAGAGCGGCAGCGCCCAGCTTGAGGCTGAGGTTCGGCTGGACTCTGGCCACGGGAAAGGACAG
>JAWLRI010000180.1:2116418-2131418 GCA_034781795.1 Crypturellus tataupa | reverse complement strand
ACGTAGGCCACATTTTTCAGAAGCAGGAGGCGGCACACGAGTGCGCAGGTGTCGCAGCACACCCAGCAGACACCCGCTTCCAACATCCCCCCGACCACGGGCCCTTCGGGGCGCCCGTGCAGCCCCGCTGCATGGGCACCCACGTGCATGGACATAGTGAATCCCCCGCGTGCCCGCTTTTTTCTCCTCTTTTGTTTTTTTTTTGCCTTAATAGAGACCTCAAGCCTCTGCTTTTTAAAAACTGCTCACTTATGCCTTACGATGCATTTTTACCTAACTGGAAGAGAGAAGTAATTAAATTTAACAGAAACCAGGGCTTCCAAATGAAGATATAGTTTTGAAGCCACATTTTCTATTACTTTTTATTACCTTTTACCTATGTTTTATACGGCAAAGGGTCATAGAACAGATGCAGCTGCTAAACAAGGTGGATAAGTAAATGAAGGCGGCTTCTGCAGAGGGAAGCGGGAGGAAGTTAGAGGGCATGAGTGAATTTCCCTTTAGTTGCCATTGGAGTTTTGACTCACCGCTGACTCAGGTAAAACTCCATTTTAATAAAACAGCTCTAAAATACAGCATTTTCTAGATAAGGCAACAATAACCAGCTAGCCAAACAACATTCAGAAGAGGAAGGAAATTCTGAGTAAGAGTGCAAAAATGAATCACTTCTCTGAAAATGTTTTTGTTTTTATTTTTACAGATGAATCGGAAAGCTCTCAGGAGTCAATTAAGTTACCACAGTCAATAAAAGCTTTGTTTCGTTACACAAAGAAAAACAGGGACAGATACTTTCTACCTAGACACCACAGTGATAGGCACATTAGAAATGAAGTAGATTAGATAGATGAACTAGACAGACACATCTAAATGTCCTCCAATGCACTCATTTGTTTGACAGTCTGGAAAATGCCAACATTCCTGGGATTAAATGAAAATAAAAAATTGCATTTTCGATGTAGAATATACAAGGATTTTTGATATGTCAGTTTCTCCATGTTAAAATAAACCAGGGCCCAATCATGAACTCCCAGAGCCACTCCAAGTACTAGGAGTTAAATGAAAGAGTAACCAGGGCACTGAGCAACTGAAAGACATTAAGTTGCTACCTTTTACCCAAGGACATTAGTGAAGGGACAGGACCTACACAAACTTTTTGGCAAACTCATTTTTCTTAAGCTCAAAACACCAAAATACTAATTTGTCCATCTCGTCTTGATATAGCTTTTTCTTTTTCTTTCTTTTTCTTTTTTTTTTTTTTTTAGTCTTCATGACTTCCAACTACTCCACCATTTGGGGCTTGTCAAACAATGATTTCTGCTGTGTGGGATCTTTTCCTCCCTTTTTGTTCTTCAAGAAAGTAAAAGCAAAGAAAATTTCTTGGATATAAAAAACATAGAGCAACAATAACCTGAGTACCCTCCCCAGAGGCTTCCAGCCTAGGCTACAGAAGGCTGGGCTTTGCTTTTGCTGCAGCTCACAGAAAAACACATGCAAAAAATGACACCCAGTTAGCACTGCTGGTCAAATTCGACAGCTCCAAATACTGTTTTTTCCAGCACCAGGATGTGTATGCAAGTACGCAGCCAGAGCTGGCAGCAGGCAACGTGCAGGGTGAGAGCCAGAGCCCGGCCTTGGCCAGCCCGGCTGTGACAGCCCCGAGCGCGGCAGCCGTGGGGCCGTGGGACAGCGCGCAGTGCCGGCGGGAGCGCAATCCAGCTCCTGGTGACAGTTCTCCCCACACAACATCACAATCAGCCAAACACATTTGTAATCTACTGCAGCTGGTGTTTCTATAATTGATAGAGATATAAAAGCCCTTTTTGCTAAAGTTGTACTTTTGTATTTTTTTTTCCTTGGGGGAGTTGTGAGAAAGCGGCTACAAAAAGCAAGCTTTAAATTTCAGATAATGTGGCTCCCTTTAGAATCGCAAGCTTAAAGAAAGTAGTTTCGAGTTTTAGCAAAGAAAAAAAAGGAAAAAAAAAGAAAAAAGGGCTAAAAACAAACATTTATTTTACTTGACGTAGCAAAACAGTGGATTAAAAAGTTAAATCAATGCGCCATCTGAATGGTTCCTGCTGTAGCTGCAATTTCAAATGAAATAAGAATGTTATAAAAACTCTCACATATTAGACACATTTGGAAATGTCTCCTTGTAACTGTTCCTTAAGTGTTCTGTCTCTGAGCACTAACAGGTCACTGCACAGGAAATGCAAAAATATGCTACGTTTTAATCAGGGCATATAAAACACTGTCTAGAATGTTACATTGCCCTTGGGAACCTGAAGTAAGTAGGGGAACTTTTACAAAGTCCAGGTCACTCTCCCCATTACATCACTGAAAAAAAAAGGGAAAAAAAATATTAGGTTAAATTATATAGATGTCATGTATTAGAGCGTTCCCAGTCCTAGGATAATGGCGGCAAGATGCTTATTTCCTTGCAGAAACTCATAACCACTCTCCAGTTTCCTTGAATATACTTTGTGCACTGAAAATACCACATTTTAACAGAAACAGAGTATTGCCATGCAGTTATCAAGAAAGAGGACAAATATAAGAAGCTTTTAATATATTCATGCTAACAACAGATTTAAGTACTTGACCGTAGCACACGCTTATTGCCAGTGGAGGTGTAGGGGACACAGACCTAGGTAGGACCTGCCCCGCTGTGCCTCACAGGTGATAAAAAACGAAAGACGGGATTTTAGTAGAGACGTTTGGGAATGATTAGGGAAAATGTCCCGAATCCAAACAAGCGGAAAAACAGATGTAGATATCATAACACCCACCCCCCCTTCCACCCCTCTGATAAATATTTCTCCAAACGATTTACCTTTGCTTAACCTGAATCACAAGCTGATAAAATCTCTCCGGCGCTGAGGGGAGCGCGGGAGCCACGGGAAGGTGCCTGTTTTCCAGATTATCCTCCTCGGAGGAGGAGGAGGACCAGGGGCAGGTGGCAGCGCTCCCCACCCGCCCCAAAGTTTCGGCACTCAGTTCCAGGCAGAAAGATTTGCCTTTGGAGCAGAACCATCCCATGCAGCAATAAATAAAGTATAATACCCCCCACCTTTGCGTATCAACGCAAAGGCGGAGCTGCCACTGAAGCAACTGTGAGTCGCTGACGGGGGGACACCCCAAGGAGCCTTTCACCACTGTCGTGGCCTGAGAATGGGTCCCAGCTGAGCAGGCTCCTTTTTTTATCCAAATGGCTACTCGTGGTGGAAACTCTTGCCATTGCTCTTTGTATTTCTCTGCCTAGTTGCAGTGTGATGTGGTGAACATCTCTTACGGAGAGACCCGGGGGCAGCCATTTCGTGGCCGCACTTCCCCCAGCCGGCCATTTCATGGCCCCGCGCCCTGGGCCCCTCACAGCCCGACAGGTTCGCAGCCCTGCTCCCTGCCACCTCACACGGTTCTGAGCACACGTGTCTCATGGCTGCGCTCTTTCGTACCCCCAAATCCACTCAAAACCCCCAGCTGCCAACTGCACCGCTCTCCTCAGCCCCTGCCCACCTCACTGCGGTGCAGCCGCGGACGTACTCACCACCTCTGCTTCTGCCTTCACAAAGAATTACCAATTCCTGCACTTTTGACGGTGTTTCGTAGCAGGCGGTGGCTGAGCACCCTGGAATCACGCCGGGGCAGCACCGGCACGGCTGCTCCTTCACAGCCATAAGGTAAATACCCGCTGCCCCGCACCTACCCGGGGCAGAAACTGAGCTGCGCCTCAAAGCATCATCCCATGCTCTTCATATTGACCATACTTTAAAGGGAAACTTTTTTTTTTAATAGAGACTTCATAATTTTACATCTCTGCTCCTGCCCTCATGCTGCTTGTCCATATCCTCCTTTCTTTCCTGCTTTTACTCATCCCCTCACCCTGGTGGATCCTGTGTATCCCTGGCCCAAATGGGTTTAAGGGGAAGGTGATGACACTGTGAATGGAGTATGTGGCGGGCACGGCACACATGGGCAGTGCCCGTCTAAAATGCCTTGTCAACCGCAACTCTTAGGCTGTAAAACTCAGACAAATTTGGGTGGATTTGCTCAGGAAAAAGAGAAGATATTGCTGGAAATGTTTCCAGTCGGTGCTAGAAAGCACAGCGGTACTACAACTTCAAATAAAAAACCCCAAACCGATGTACATCCTTGTAATTTTTGTCAAACAACATCCTTCGCTAAATTTCAGGAAGAACATTTCATGAAAGGAAACCTAGATACCCATAAGAGAAATCATAGCTCTGAGCAGCTCAGGTCTGAAACATTAGGAATTGCAGAAATCCAGCTAAAACACCGGCTAACGCTGGCGGTGAGAAGTGTGGTGCCCATGGTGTGCAGGTCTGTGGAGCGCACAGCTCTGCAAGGCTCCACATCACTCCATCATGCAGGTGACTAGCGGGGCTCTCGAGACCCCTGCGGTCTCTCCCTTTCTCACCAGCTCCTCCCCAGTTTCCTTCAGCTGTCACTTCGGCAGGTGAAGGCTCCAAGCCTTCAGCCATGATGTTGGCTGCAGAAGCTTCTGCTTGGGGCTGCTCATTCTTGCCTCTATCCATGCACATCCCTCCAACTCTAGGCCCAGCGCAGGCTGGTAGACTCTTATTTGAGCTATTTTCCTCTTACACAAGTGAAAGAATAACCTGTCTGGGCTCCAAACTCAGATCTGAGCCCCTGGTTCATCCAGGGAGGACCTTGGCCTTAAATTTCAGCAAGACATGAAAACTCATAGCAACTCCTTTATAAACACTGAGTGCTCAGATGCTCGTTACTGATATATGCTTTGAGGACACTTCCTTAAATTTTTCTCTGGTTTTAAAAATAGCATTTTCTCAAAACATACACAAAATCCAGAGTTGTGAAAAGAGGCTCTGGAATTTTGTTCAAGTGCTTTTTCAGTAATAAAGTATATTTGAAATCCCAAACAGAGGGAGTTTGCTATGTCAGGTGACGTTTTGTTAGCTTTTGACAAAAGAAAATATTTAATACCCTAATTTTTTCCCCTGCTCTGAATATTAGTTTAATTGTCACAAATAATTAAACGCTTATGAGTAAAAGACATCTTTAGACATTTTGACAATACATATTAAGAGATGCTTTAAGGGAAATCTGCACAGATCGGCTTTTATTTGTTATGCTAAACGATGATGCATCTTGATTGCACTTGTTCCTTATTTGTGTGTGCAACAGGAGACGTTCTGTGAATGATCTGTAAGGAATAAAATGACAGTATTTGACAGGCTAGGAAATGTCTGGGCGAGAATACAGGATAAGGCACCCTAAAAGGGCATTGTTTGTGGAGGGGCAATGGGATAGAGACACTCCCTTCAATCTAAGGCAATGAAAGGCGCCAACAACTAAATTACAGTTAATAACAGTAAGAAATGAACATAAATTACATATACAAGGCTCAAGCGCAAGGACTTTTGGACCACTAAAAATATATATTATTATATCAATTATCAAAGAGAGACAAATTCCCATCCTGAGAATTTGCATATGAACTCTAATAACCTACTGTTCAGAAATGGAGGCAAGCATTCATTTCCACATGAAAAGGAGTCATGGGAGAGCTTCCCAAGGCCCAGCTCCCGGGAAGGCAGCCCTACCTGGTGCCTTGGCCCAGGGCAGCAGTGGCCTCTCAGGTACAGCAAGTTAGTGCTATATTGCCCGAGATTTATTCTGAGCTCTTGTCAATATAACGGCTGAAATTACTATTCTTGGAAGGCAATACCAAGTGAAAATAAGCATAAACAATCCCTAGTGAATCCATAGGCTATTACTTGCATCATATTTCTTCTATAGGCAATAAATACATTTCTACTTTAGAAAAACAACACTACTCTTGATCTAGGCTTACCATTCATTTGACACGAGAGACCTGAGGAAGATCCAATGGGAATTGCCTGATGCTAAATCCTTTGGAAAACATGGGTCTCTTCAGATGCCAATGTAAGGATTTAGACACTTAACTGCAGCAATTGCCTTACAAAAATCAGGGCATCAAAGTTCATTGCCTGGAGCTTCCAGTTACCACCAGCACTCTGTGTGTGGGGAAATGTGCATGTCCTGCTAAGTAATAATTATACGACGTTTCTCACATCTCTCGGGGTAATGTATAATATATTGTCAGAAATAGAACGCTAGATCTCAGGTCTGAACAAAATAAACGTAGAACAGGATGTGGGTGGAAAACTAACTGTAAGTGAATTTTCTAGTCCTGACACTTACCAGAGGCCAAAAATGCATCTGAGGATAATTTAGGGAAGTCAAGGAACTTAAATTATGCTGCCTGAAACTATCCCTTAGGAAAGATGTCATGGCTTGGAAGTTCACAGGGCTCCCGGGAGCTCCTGGGCTTCAGGAGGCCGTGCACAAGGGATGAAGGTGGCTTCACGGCCCGTCCTGGTCCCTTCCAGCAGTGCCCTGGCAGAAGGGCTCCAGCAGGGAGCCAGGAGCAAAGCCACTGCCTGACCTTGAGGAAATCAGCTCATATCTCCAGGCTTCATCTTACCCTTTGGTGAAGTGGGAGGAAAACCTACTTTACTGGGGTTATTCTGAGTACTACATCACATTAGTGAGAAATCCTCAGAAGAAAGGTGTTAAGTGTGAAGAAATATTACTCCACTTCCTATCAAAGCACACGTATACGAGCAGGAACCATGTAGCTAATCAAAAGCATTAGAAAGCTTTTAATTTTTTAGCATTTAATGCTACAGATGATCAATATAACTACTTAGCTTCCTTCTCCTTTCACATGTTAATTTAATGCTACTTCCCCATGCTTATAAATGTTATGACGTGGCTGAAAAAGACATAAAAATAATTTTGGTAGACCAATAGACCAGTTAGAAAAAGGTTATGGAGTGGGCCATTTACCCCCAAAGCATCTGCAGAGTATTTTTTTTTATCTTCATGGCATAACTGGATATCATGAAAAGATCCAGGTCTTCTTTGTAAAGTCCACTCATATTGTAAAAACTAAATGAGTGGATCCTGCATATACAGAAAAAAATGTAGGTCCAATGAACTGAGACAGTGATTTGATTTATACAAAGTTATTTATATGTGGAACACTCAGAGTAAAATCTTCCCTTTCTACAAAAAAAATAAGTTCAGTCCAAGTGGTCACTTGGGTTCCAGTCCAAGGATCATCAGTGATAGAAAGATGCTTTTGGTCTGCACATACTGAACTGCATTTTGGTGCATTTAGATTATCATTCCAATCTGCTCGAAGCAAAGTTTTACTAAGAAAAGTCTCTCCTATCTGGGCATCTCAGTGAATATAATTATTTTCATTAAAAACAAGAATTGCATGCTTCTACTTTTTCAGTAGAAATTGCGCAGTGATCCCACATAAACAGACCAAATATCACTCTAGCAAAGATGCTTTGGGAATATTTAATAGCATTTTTGAAGTTATGAAAGCAATACTGGATGAGATTTACTACAATTTAAGATAAGTGAGTCTTAATTTTATATGAACAGAGAGACTTGAAAAGCAAGCAGAAAGAGTTCTTATTATACTATACAAGAATATTAGGACTTGTGCAAAATTGGTCCTTTTCTCTTTTACATACATAAAAACAAGCACAACAGGCTTTTCAATTAAACGAGTCTTTTGAGAGAGATGCAGGAAGAGCCAGAAAGATCCTTAAAACTTTATTGCTTTTCATCTTTGCCAGATAGAGATGTATATTAAAAATGATCTGTTTTTTCCTAGTACGTGGCTCTTCTTGCATGTTTTTTCTTCTAATTTGACCTATTTATGTTAAGGGTTATCCAAAATGGGAATGGAAAAGTTGGTCTGAGTTGATTTTCTTTATATGTTGAGTAGTTCTACTTTTCTACTACCATCTAGAGCTAAGGGTGCTTCCCAAGTCTCTTTAGCATCATGAGTAACTTTAATGAGTCCCAGTGTCATTAGATGATAGCAGAATATAGATTATAGAACACTTGGAGAAAAAAACACAGAAAGGAATAAGACAAAGCTATAATAGATACAAGCCATGGAGATGAAAGAAGGAAGTCAGCATCTCATTTACATTAATACAATAAAAATACAGCATTAATGTTGCTAGTTGTATTTTTTTTCAATAAAGTCAAGCCCGATTATATCTGAAAAAAAGGCAGGTTGTGCATTCCTCACAGGTCTTGCAAGTGTTTAGGTTTTAAAGAACAGTTACTGGCTATTAACTTTCTGGATTTAATTGCCACTAAAAAACGATCTCTGTGAAACTTCAATTGAAAGCCACTCCTCAAGAACCAATGGTCTGATCTTTCAAAGCCCAAACTGCTTTGTTTACAGCAATACAAATTCAGAGCTACTATTCAGGTAACTCCACTCAATCATTGCGTGTTTTGTTTGCTGCATTATGTATGTGCACGTATATAATTATATAAACATGAATATAAGCCACAGTTCATCATGAGAAACAGTGAGAAGCAATCTGGCCAAAAAACCCACAAATGACACTCTCAAAAATAAGCAGATTTGCTGAAAATTATGAGATGCTAAAAATCATAACTTTGAGATTTGTGATATTTTTCTTTTAGCTTTTAGATTGCATGATTTCAAGCTTTCTAGTTCTATAGTAAGGGGTTTTAAATACATTTTCCTTTTAAAAAAGCATACGGGGCACTTAACAATCACCAGATTCCAGGAACCGTGGGCTTAAAGCAAATACACACAAACAGAGCACTTTAACTCTTAACATCATAGGAATCTTAACACGGGGGCAAATATTGGTGGGATAGCTGAAAAGTGCCAAGATTTCCAGTAGGTATCACTAAGACCTGGGCATCTGTCTCCCAGGTAGGTGCTCGTCTGTCCCTCTCCCAGGCGCGTATGGGTGCGTTTATAAAGCAGACCTATTTCCAATACATTTAGTACTGCTCCTTTGGCTGTGGAATTTTACCAACATCTAGGACCATCGCATGCTGCACATTATAAACTACATATTTTTCGCAATCTAATCCTGTCCTTTAGTAACTATTGTTGTGACTTTCTTTTTTCCCTAGGGCAAAGAGAAAAAAAATCTTTTAGGGAAACAAAGATTCTCTTCATTTTTTTAATCTGAACACTTAATGTAACACTTAGATCAGAGGACCAGTTTTTCCACTTCTTTTCTCCTGAAAAACCTCACAAGGTAATGAATGAAAAGGCTGCAACAGTTAAAGAGGGATGTGTAAATCTAATGGGAAACAGCGTGCTTCTGTGATGCGTTTCTCCTTGAAATCTTAAAAATACACTGCTTACTCTCAAGGTATTTCTGAGCTGCAAAAGACGTTATTATAACACGGATAAAAATGACTAGGTGCCAAGACCCACTAGCCTCAAGAGAGAGGTCACCTTAATGAGAAAGAGCTGGTTTTAGTGTCTAAAACTAAACTTTTAGGCTTTTGATTTTCAAAACAGTCTCCATGCTTTTAGGTGAGACCATATCACCAAGAAACAGCACTCAATAATTAACACAGAGAGTGGCAACACATTTTAGAAGGGCAGTTAGCAGAACAAGCAAAACATATCAGTCATACGAACTTCAGAAAAGAGTGGGGAACCATTAGCAACCTAAGCTAACCGCCAGAAACCTCCCTAGATTTCAAAAGCAGTCTGTGTTTAAAAGCTTAATGCTAGATCTGGTCCCTCTTCGGACACTAACTATGAGTATTTTCCAGTAACAGTTTGTTTTGCAGCTAAACAGCCCCGTCTCACATCTGCAGTCTTCACGCTGGCCAGTTACCCACCGAGGCAAAGGGCTGAGTAAGAGCTGCAGAACTGGGTCCGCTCTCATGTAAATTATTGTAATTAAACAGGTAATGAATGAATGAAATGTAAGACTTCAGCTGAGAGTGTAATGTGTTTCCAATTGACTCCTGTATCAGATTCAGAGATGGATGAAAATGTCTCTCTGCTTGCATGAGCACGCTCTTGAGGTAAAACTTCACAAATATTTTCGTGCGAGAGAGAAGGGGAGGGTGGAAAGGGCTATTTTAATAATAAAATCAGTAGGGTCTGCTTTTTTCTCAGCTTAATATGGTACACACATGTTTCAATCCAAGAGGCAGAAAATAGACAGAATTTGAATCTTTTACTCTGCATTTACTAATAGCATGTCATCCGTTAGAAGAACCAGGCCTTATTCTTCCCTCTGCTAGCTGACATGATTTTATTTTCCTTTTTTTTTTCTTTTTTACATTTGAGCTCTTAAGATCTGCACAATAGCTTAACACAATAAGTGTTTAGCCTCTGGTTCCAACTGTAATTGATAGAGTACAGTTCCATTCCCTCCGCTGCTGCTAAGTTGGGAATTGCAGCCACAGCAACTGACAGCTTTTTTTTTTCCTTGTTTTTTTTTTTTTTCCTGTGAGTCTGGAGTTGCTCTCTGGGAGTGATGTCCTCATCGGGATGCGAGCTAAAATGACGGGAGAAAGACTCGGCATGGCCTCGGCATGTGCTATGGAGGAACCTTGGGGACCGCATCTAGGGGAAGCAGTGACTTGAGGTGGGTGCTGCTAACGAGAGCGAAAAATCAGGAGAAAGCTCCGGGAGCAAATGCCAAAATCCTGCAGTTCTGAAGAAAACGGGCTTTTCGATTAGAGAGCACGGAGGAGGGAGATCGTTTACGCAAAAGAATTTCTGACAATGAATATGCTTTTAACTGTACTATAAAATGATGTCATTTACTGACGGAAATGTCTTTTATATTACAGTTGCAGAGTCTGAACTCTTGGTGAGTCCCAGGCTCTGCACAGTGGTAATATACTGTGCTCTGACACGCGAGATTAAAATTGCAATAAGCAAACAACTGCAGTGAATGTGATTTCAAACTGTCCCACTCAGGCCTGACTCCTGACACGGGGACGAATTACTCAGCAGCCTCAGACACAGTAGCCCAATACCAGATTTTAAGGCAGATGGCAACTAATTTGGTAGATCTTTACATGGGAAAGTAGCCTATTTTGGAGTGTATTTAATTAAGCACTGGGTAAAGCCTCCCTCTCTTGTTTGTGCACACCTTGGCTTTTTTGTCATTTGTCAGCGTGGTGATGTGCACAGTAACGGAAAGGTTCTCAGGCAGGAGCTATTTAGGTGGTTTTGATGTGCAGTTGCTTTTCTAGAGGATGTTTAAACAAAGCAGGTGATCAGTCAGCACCGCTTGCTTGGAACCTTTGCTATTGCCCACGTAAGAAAGGATACAAATAATATTTAAAAAGCCACAACCCTCTTGGTTATTAATACATGCATATACTGCTTCCTTTAAACACAGGAATATACATCTCAGAGCTAGCCGGTCATCTGCTCTGCTCTCTGAAGGAAGCAAAATTTCACTTTCTAAAAACGTTTCTGTTTTAAATAACCTTTACTTATTAAGGGGCAAATTGCAGCTTTCAAGTAACGCCTGCAAACTGTCTTCTGTTTGCTGCTGCACGAGGACTTTCTCAAAAACAAAACTGCATTATTCATCTGCAGCTCCAGTGAGCAAAATAAATGTGCCTGAGATCTGTTTCTGCTGTACTTTTCAGCAGCTTTGGTTCTCAGATAGCCTATTGGAGCTGCGAGAGAAAGAAAGGAAGAAATACAAAATTGCAGCCGGAAAAGGCGTTAAGTCCAGATTCGTCTTCTTCACAGGCTTGAAAAAGCAAACTAGCAATTCATGATCGTAATATAAAATATGCACATTTAAACAAGCTGCAGGGGAAAGGAGAGTTTAATCCAGTGAAATTGTGTTTGAAAGCTATTTCATACCCCTAGGAATAAAATCTGAATAGCAATTCTGCTTTGCTCCCACCCTTTTTCCACCCTTCTGTTAATATATTACCATTTGTTATGGAATTGTTACAAGAGTTCTGCCCCAGAGGTAGCTGAATTTCGCTGAACGACGAAGTACTTTCTGGGCCTGATTCCCTTCTTGCTTCCCGGAATAGGTAGAGAGCATTCACTGCAACTGCACTGATGTTAGCGACGCTATTTTTGATTTGCACCCAAGCAAGAGAAAAATTAGGCCCACGGTTGGTAAAGCCCTTTGTGATTCATTTGGCTGAGAGCTAGCAACACAAACGGGCTGTTTCTTGTAAAGAGAAGTATGATATTAAAGCAGGTGCTGATATAGAGAGATCTCAGTACCTGCTTCAGGAACTATCAAAATGGCAACGATGATCTCAAAAGAATGACGATTCAAAAAAGATTCAGCCTTGCAAAGATCAAAATGTATTTCATGCCGTTCCTGTGTTGATGTGAAATAAAGTAGCTTTAAAAGTATAATTTGAGATTTAAAATCCTCGTCATCAAGCATAAATAGTGCCCCATTTATCCAATTATACTACCTTGTTTCATTACAATGGTCTGTAATATATTTCTTAGGAATACAAGGCTGAAAATTAATAATAGAAAAGGACAAAATTGCCATGTATATTTCTCTAGATAGGTTTTCGTCTAGCAGCAGGACTTCGCTTCTGATTCACTTGCTGGTTCTCTCTAACCTTTACATTATTCATTAATCAAACTAGAAACCTGCTTTCAAAGTCAGTGCATGGGAGTAATTATTTACAGTTGTGCATAGTATTTAATTTTAAGCAATGACAAAAGCAGGCATGTCCAGAATCATAAGGCTTATCATTTCTCTTCCGTTGGAGGAACTACCTAAAGGAGCTAAAAGTTACAAACTTCTCTTTCATATCTCTGCTGCCATCAAGACAAAATGCAGTGCAACTGATACCTTTGAACTTCCACAAGTAAAAATAAATAAAAGTGAAAATTAAGTAATATATAATGCACTAACTCCTTTAAATAAAAGGAATAAGGAGCTTTGCTATCAGCCTCGATGAGCGATTCATTTCTTATTGCACAGTCTGCCTACTGTCACTTTGAGGTATTTTTCGCCATACAAAACAAAACCCCAGAACTATCCCTGAAAATGAAAGTCACTTTTCAGAACTATATACAACAGGCACATCTGCTCTTTGAAACCCCCTCTACCCCCCACGAGCCCACACATACAACTTCAAAGCAGGAGAACTACTGCAAATGTATAAACCTACTTCAAATCGGCTATGCTGACTGAAACTGGACTGCATTTGCAGTATTTTGCTCACCTGAAACAACATTGATCTGAGGACAAATGCAATCAAAGAAATGCATCGCTGAAGACCAATGCACATTTTATAATGAGAAGAGGGAACAAGAGACGTTACTGCGGTCATTCAGATTTCTATCTCATTACTAAGACGCTCAAAAATACTATAACATCCTGGATGAAAACATATCTTACTGTATTCTTAGGAGGGAAATCCTGGGAAACAACAATATGGGCTTTGCCTGCAAGAATTTCCTTACTCTATAGCCTGTGTTCCTAAAAAAGAGCAGGGTGCCCCTTCTACAAAAAGATGAAAATCCTACTTTGAAAACAAAATAAAATGAAGCCTCATACTCCTGACAGAAAGAAAAAAGTAGCAGTTCTAGCACTGTCACTGAGATGATCAGCATCCATGAAAAATAGCTATTTATCCTGCAAGTTGAAAACGTTAATGCCTTATTCAAAGATAACCTCTTTGTGAATAAAACAATAATAGCAACTCATCAGAGAGTTCTTCTGAATACATATATATGTACGCATTTCTGTCTTAACTGCTATGTAAAGTTAAAATGAATCTTCGCTTGCCAAGAAACATTATAGCGACCTGCATAGGTGCATCGGTTATGTCCCAAAAGACTGAATGCCAGTGTCCTACACCTACATGAATACGGCATAATGTGCAAGTTTATAAAAGTTATGCATGTCCCTGGTCTCTCAAAAATCCCATTTACCTTTGAATGGACCCCAAGCACTACTTTTCAAAGTTTATTCAACTGTGCCACTAAACTTCCCCATACATTTTGTCCCACCTATAATATGCTAAAGCAAGAAAATACTCAGAAGGAAAATTTACCGGGCAATTTTCAAACTGAGGACATGAAAAAATAGTTTTCTTTAAAGAACAAATATGAGGAAGGACATAAAGAAAAAAAAAGGAAAGAAAAAAAAAAAAAAAAAAACGCCTACATTAAAAGCCAAACAAGATAATAATTGTGCATGTCTGGCTAAGAGAATCTAGAGGGCAAGCCTTACGTCATTGGCACTTGGGTTACCATGGTGAGTGATTTATTGATATATATCAAGAATGAATAGATCAAAGGCAGCAAGATGACAGGTGATCAATCAAATGTCAAATCAAAGCTGGCAATCAACTGGAAAGCTGATTTTTCAGTGGGTGGGTCTGGCAGAAGAAAAATGAACTTCCATATTGCGCTTCCCAGAAACAAAACCCCACCACACTATTAAAAAAAAATAAAAAGCAATTAAGCAGCCTGAAAGAAAACTCTTTGAAAAGATTTACTATACAGGCCTACTCATCTGTTTCTTTTTCTTGGCCCCCAAAAGGAAAAGAACACCCTACAAATGACAAAACAAAACACTTCCAAAGTTGCAAACTATTTTCTCCTTGGAAAAAAAAAAAAAAAGGAAGAAGAGAAAAGAGAAAAATACTAATTGCAAAACCACTTGGCATGTGCAAATATATCAACTCGGAGAGCAAACAAAAGAAGAATTTGATTTGAAAATGCGGATTGTCTTCTAACAGTCAGAACGTTTCATTTTATTTCCTGTTGCAATTTTCACCCCCGCTGATCAAAGGCTGAACTTCCCCGCCGGGTTCATCGGCACAGACAGTCCCTGCACTATTTCAGGCGCGCACACACACACACACACACACACACACCCGGCCGCCGGTGCCACCAGAAAACCGGCGACAGAGGAGGTTAAACGCCGCGACCCGCTGGGCGACTTCGTCCAAAGCGAAACCCGGCGGTGTTAAAAACAACAATAATAATAATAAAAATAAAGGGGGGGAAATCAACGGAGGCGGCGGCGCGGGCGCAGCCGCGGCGCGAAGTTGCGCGAAGTTTGGCCGGGGCAGCGCGGGGCTCCGCGCGGCTCCGCGGGCGGCCGCGCAGCCCGTGCCCGGCCG
>JAWLRI010000180.1:2101387-2115269 GCA_034781795.1 Crypturellus tataupa | reverse complement strand
GCCCCGCCGCGCGCATCGTCCCGCGCATCGTCCCGCGCCGCCGCGGGGGCCTCTGCTCGCGCTCCAGCCCGTCCCCGTCGCTCCGCGGCGGTCGCTGCCCCGCTGTCCTCCCGTGAAGTTTGCCGGGGGATGCCGGTGTTTCCCAAGGCGTCTGGACTAAAAGCACCGCCGCTCTGAGGCACCAGCTTGTTCGTGCTGCTGCAGCGCCCTGTGCTCTTCCAGCTCCCTTCATTTTAAGGGGATTCCCTTATTCCCGTGGGGCACTCCCAGGCCCTCTGTCCCGGTTGCCCTGCCAGAGATCCCGTGCAGCCGCCCGCCAAGCAGGGCAGGGGACAGCCCGAGGTGTCGCAGGCTGAAGAGCCCTGTGCTGATACCACCCAGGTATCTACCTCTCCCCGGGAATCCCGCAGCACCCTGAGGCTCTGGGATGCTTTGGGGCAGAAAGGATGGATTCAAGTGTGTGCTTAGCTCTGATTTGTGTAAGAGGTTCTCTGGGTGGATTTCGCAGGACTCAATAGCCTAATAGCCGAATTTGTGAGGGAACCGAGTTCTCAGATGTCACCGTTGGGGCATTTGTATTTTTCTAAGGAAATTACTGGGATTAACAGAAATAATTGGCATCCCCTTGGCCTGCTCAGCCAGGCCGGGCTCTGTCAGGGTCCTGTAGCTGCATCACCCAGTGTTACCCAGTGGCCTGCGCCCTCCCTCCGAGCTTGGCCCCATCAGCAGCATCCAGGGAATTCCCTCCCGGAGTTCCCTCTTTAGCAGCCTCTGGGGAGTCGGTGCTTACAAAAGCGTCCGCTACCTTCCACAGCCTTCCCTGTACGAACTCGAGCAACTCTTGGAACTTTAAAAGTATTTATCGGTGGAAGCAAAGCCCCGTTTCAGAGACAGAGGGGATAGCACTGCTATAAAACGCTCACCGCTTCTGCTTGGCATAAGTAACTCCGAAGTGAACAACCCTTGAGTCTGGCAGAGTTGCCTGGGGGTTCGTGCCCGTGTCCTGCACCCGCCCGGGGATTTGCCCTGGGCTCAGCCGGGTGTAAATGGAGGGCAGAGCCCGGTTGCAGCGGCACCGGGGCGCACTGTGATGGCGATGCCCCTGCTTGCGGCTTTGCACATGGGCTCCCTGGTGGCACCCAGCGCGCGTCGTGCCCCCGCGCAGCATCGCTTGTTTATTGCGAGGAATCCTGCATTAACAGCTCTTTCCGCACCGTGACGTTTTTATTAACTGCCCTGCCAGACCTCGGGACGTGAGGTAATGTCTTGGGACACCAGCAAGCATCTGGGGGCGAACAGAACCCCCTCAGTGCTCACCGTGTCCTGCATCTGGACCTGCTCCGCGCGCGCCGGCTTCCCGCACGCGCTCCAGGTTTGCGGGAAGCGGAGGCTCGGCACGGCCGGGACCGGCAAGCGCGGCTATTGTTCTCCGGAGCCGTGGCTCCCATCCAAGCGCTACACGCCGCCGATGGTATTTGTATCAGCGGCGTTCTCGGGCTCAACGTGCAAGACGAGAAAGTCACTCTTTTAAATGGTTACTCCTTTGGGAAGGGGAAATTGAGAAGATGGACTTCTGAGTAGAGCACTAGTGAGATGGCACCCTATCCGCGGTGATAAATGGGAGCATTAACAAGGCTTGGTCGAGAGGAACCCTACAGATTTATGGCTTCCTGTCTCCACCAGCAGATGCCATTATGGCTGACAGAACAGAATGCCTTTCAGCGGCGAACTGGGGCGGGATTATGAAGAAGGGGGAAAAAAACACGAGCAGAATCTGGTGTCCATTTTTATTCGCTGGTCAGACTCCGCTGATAGTTTTGAATAGCCCTGGAACTAAGCAGCGTTTGTGCGCGCTCTCCTCCTGTTATTTATAACTAACTTGGTGAAGGTCACGCAGCATCTCCTGTAGCACAGGAAGAACCCATAATATTTACTGAAAGCATTTTTGCACACTTGAAAATTAGAGATAATAAAAGGAACAGATAGCACTGGAGGCTTCCTTGGCTTATCCAATGGAATAATCTTGATGGGTGCTTAATGTTTACTTTGGAAATGTAGCAAATGATTCTGAAGCTATATTGAATTTTATCTATTTTTATTACATTGCAGAATAATATTTCTCTTTCCTGACAAAATGTTATGACCAGTAATAGCAATGGCAGTTATGCACGTTCGAAAAAAAGAGTAATCAAATCTCATGCTTCAGGGCATGAGCTGAATTCCCCACTGGGATCGGGAAGGAATTTTCCCCCCCAGTATAGCAATATACAGTCAATGGGATATGTTCTTGTAGGTTTTCCAATTTCTTGGTTAGGTGCAAATTACATGGAAGAATAGTGTGATCTATTGTTACGGCTTTTAGGTATTTTTCTGTCTGATTTTTCAAAATACTACATGTGACTTCTGCATCACAGTAGGGAATACAGACATTTTTATACACAATATAGGGCCAAACACGGTGTGTGCGCTTGTCTTCGATAACATTTCCATTTCAAGCAGTCACAATGAACTCAGCTCTGTTACTTGAAGAGTGTCAGATCTTACTTTTGTCTGACTTTCTTTTGGTGCCTGCAGTGCTGGTAATTAAAGGTATTCTAAAGGTTCTTTTCTCCTCCTTTGTTTTTTTTTTTTTCATTTCTGTGAGTCATGTATGTACATAGTACAGAAATCAACCTGATGGAATTCTGAGATGGAATTCATCTCAGAGATGATCACCTCCTTCATACTTTGCCTACTGCTTTGGACCAACAGAAAGTTGAAATTTTGACAAGTTCAACAATGAAGAAAATATTAGAATTGATTTGGTTTTGATAAATCAAAAAAATTCAGTATGTAGTAACATTACCAGATAAAGACATTGTCAGTTTCAACCTTTACTTGTTTGTAACTTAGAATTACTCTATTTATAAAAAATCTCTTTGAAACAAGACTGGGATTACAACAATTTTGAAAGAATCAACTTTGATAGACTGTGGATTCCTTAGAGAAGATAGAAGTAAACTGTCTAGGACCGTAACCGTCTGCTCTGTCTAGTATTGGGATTGTCTACACCTATTTCTTTTTTAAGGCACATTTGGCTAAGATGATGCATATTCAACAAGTTATTCAGGCTCTGTATTCCAGCGGCTTTATTATTAGGAAATTTTCCTACCATTGAACACTTCTTTGAAACAAGTCTGTTCCTTTTTATGTTGTTCTCCACTGGAATGGAAAAGAGTTTATTTCATTACTCTTTGCAGCAATTTTTAATATATTTGAGGACTTAATACTTCTACCACGCAAATAACTCCAGTTTCTTCAGTTGCTCCTCGTAGGTCCTGTTCTCTGGACCTTGCACAATTTTCATTGTTCCGTGGCTGGACAACATATGTTTGGAAGTGCAGTGCCAAAATCTGGATGCTGCATTGCATTTGAAATCCTCCCAGCACCAAGTGGGATTACTTCACGTGTCTAACATATGACACTGCTGTTTATATGTCCCAGTTTGACATATGCCCTTCTGCAACGGCATGACACTGTTGACTCATGTACAGCTTCTGATTCACTGTAACCCCAGATGCTTTCCTGCAGATCTGCTTTGTAATCAGTTGTCCCCATCCTATATTTGAGCAGCTGATTACGCATCAGTGACAACTTTGCACTGATTCATCTTGAATTGCATCCTATTTTTTTCAGACTATTCCTGCAATTTGTCAAGATCATTCTGTATTATAATGTTGGCTTCAAAGGCTGTTTCAGTTCCCCCCAGCTTGGTACCATCTGCAGGTATCAGGCAAACATTCTCTGTTCCTTCTAAGAACCTTCTAACACATTTAGAAAAATACTGAATATTACTGTACCTTGGACCCACTCCAGAGGTGCTTCCAATCTGACAGTGAGTTGTTAATGTATAGTTTCAGAGTATGATTTTCTGACCTGTGCCCTGCAGTAATCTTATCCGGAGAATATCCCGGAGCTCACTTACGAGACTGTTATGGGAGACAGAGGCAGCATCTTACTGAAGTCAGGATATACAGTTTCTCTGCCCACAGGGTCTGTCATCTTGCTATGGAATGTGATCAGGTGGATTTGGCATAATTTATCCTTAATAATTCCATATTTGCAGTTGCTCATCTCCTTATTGAGTTCTAGATCCTTATGGATGGTTTGATTTTTTTTTTCAGTATTTTTATGTAAGGTAAGCTAACATAGAACACCTTTCCAACCACTCCGTGTTAAATATAAAAACTATGTTTGCACTGATTTGAATCTTTTGGAAACCCCTTGTCCTCCACAGGTCCTCAGGGAAGATCAGTGGTAGCTCTGAAATTTTTCTGAGTATGAGTTTAATGGCCTAACCTTATCAATGTGCTTTCTAAGTGCTATTGAAAGTCTTCTTATTGCAGCCAGAGATCCTACTATTCTGACACTGGTCTTCATTATTTTTGCAATCTGATCACAGCTGATTCCTGTACTGAAGACAAAAGCAGAGAGAGAGAAAAAAAAAAAAAGCTTTCATAGAGTGATCCCTGGAAACTTCCTGTCCTAACTGAGTGACAGATACAATCTTTCCTTGGTCTTGCCCCTGTGTGAAGGACGCACTTGCTGAGCACTTCCATGCTAGCGTGTTCCCTTCTAGCTGTATCTCATTTTGTGTCTTGCCAGTTCTAACTTTTCTCATGTGTTCGTACTCCAGGCTATCCAGGAGGCCTTTTCCCCATAAAAGGAGTGTGGTGGCAAATTCCATTTCCCCCTTTTGCAGGCATTTCCAGCCTGCTCAGTGGCTCTAGTTTGGTGGGGTAGTAGGGGTGGTTACATTTCACCTCCTGAGATGAAGCCCTGATATTGCTCATAATTTGTACATTGACTAATAGCAGGCAACTTTTCCAGAACCTTTTGACTTTTAGGCTTCAGCTAAAGGATTCACCTTTTGGCTGAAAAGAGGCATTGGAGTTTGAACTTCCATCTGACTGCAGAAATAACAATTCATGCCCAAGTAATGAGAATTTAAAACAGTGAGATGGTTTGCACAGCTCTGGCTGCAGCTACCTTCTTCAGCCACATCTGTGGTTCATCTTCCATCCCAATGTCATCAGCTACAATATCACATAAGATCTCATTCAGAACTATACATAAGCCTATATGTACATATACACCACGCATTTTTTAACTATGACATCCTATTTCCAGAATTTATAATTCAGTTTTGCAAAACTACTGCAGACTGAAACAGCCTGGAAGCTCTCATTTTAGGAACTGAATTCTCTTTCTTTAAATCACAACAAACCTCTAGTTAAGAAACAATAATAACCATGCCACTTTTTTTTTAAACTGAAGTAACCAATAAGATAATACCATTTACCAATGAAACCAGCAAAAGCAGCTAATTGAATTAAAGTTTATCTAAAAGTTGTGGTCCAAAAACCTCCTACTTTCTTCAGTGGATTTTGAATTAAGCCCTTACTCATTGGGCACATTGGACTAGAAAAAGACAACATCATTAGAATATTTTAGAACTGAACAGGAAATTGTAGTTTCAAAACAGTGCTTAGGTAGAAATATAATTTAAAAAAACCTGCCATTTTACAGTAAAAAAGCAGCATCAACAAGACAATACTCTTCTAAAACTTTTTTCCTAAATTATGTTATTAAAAGAATATTTTTAGTATATTTTTCTTAATGCCATGAGTCATAAGAGTATAAAATAAATATGTTTTACACTATGTGATAAAAAGTGCTGAGCACCTTCCTGCAATGGCAGGCAAGGTAAAAGTTAGAAGATGACATCATTTTTTTTTTTCCATGGAATCAAAAAATCACTGTGTATCATTCTAATAGGAAAAGAGGGAAATAAGATTTCCCAATGCAGAGATTGTGAGATGGTTTCTGGAGCAACACATATGGGAAATGACTGTAAGGATTACACATGGAATGAGAAAGTCCTTTCTTTAAGAGAGCAACGTCTTGGCAGAATTGTGTGGCCATGAGATATTCATTCACACCGAGAAAGGTCTGTCCATTAGTTGCCAGTGGTTGTGACGTTGCATCCTCCAGAGGAGGCAAGAAAAGGAGAAGGAAAAAGGGTCTTTCCCTTGGAGAGCAGAACATCTCTATTCTTGTGAAAGTACCCAAGGAGCTGGCGATATCAGACCGCTTCCAAAGACAGGTAAGTAAATCGCAGGGGCTCTTTAATGCTGTGTTTCTCTTTCTTGTAAAGACTGAGTACTCAACCAAATAAAGAGAGCTGATAAACTGTGGAGAATATATTATAGAGCCAATATGGAGCAAGGCAAAGGCATAGATGTTTGGAACTAAAATTACTCTTAAAAAGAATGGCTTTAGGACTGTCGATATGACAAAGTTAGCAAGTACCCTTATCTGTCCAGATAGTTTAATTATAAAGCACCCAATCACCATGGTTTTGGGATCTATGCTATCCATTATGGCATAAATGATTCTGTATTTGTGCAGTGTAAGCCTATTCTTTCTTTTATTGCTCTGATTATTTATTATCATTATTATTTATAGTTAGAGAAGAAAATTATGCTGGCAATTGGAATAATTTATGTATCCCATGTTTTGGGGGCTGAAATGATACTGGTAGTCTCTAAAGTATCTAGTTTCCTGCGATAATGGTTGTGGAAAAGGTCAGTTGCTAAATACTTCAAGAATCTGTGATTCTTTACAGTGCCAGTCATAGTAAACCAAGTCATCCACTGAGCCAAGCTGGGATTTTTTTTTAATATCAAGGAAAGATAAATGGACAAATGCAGTTTACACATAGCAAGCACATTTGTTTAATAAACAATGCCGAGAAACTTAAACACTAAATCCAGCAAAAGGGATGAAATATTTAATGTGATTTTAATTGAAATGCAATTTCAGTAAAGAGAAACTCCTATTGATACAAGAGACAATGTTTTCATATATCAAACAGCACTAATTCCATGTATAAAACTAGAGGATGGAAAAGCTCCTTTATTGAGGGGAATATTCTCTTTCCATAAAGGAATTGTCCAAAATCTTGAGTGTTAGTGAAAACACTTGTGCCTGGGGCCAGAAAGCTGGATTTGCAGTTCTAGAGGGGCCGGCAGCTCTCTTGCAGGTGCTGCCATCCGAGCAGTGCTCACGAGCTGCAGCTGCAGCCGCCGGGCGCACCGGAGCTGCTGCCCACCCTGCTCCGTAACAACACTGCTCCGGGCCACAAGGCTCCTTTGGTGGCTGGTCCCATCCTTGTTTTCTGTACACACTTCTCTGTGAGGTAAGAGGTTGCAGATAATACTTTTTCTTGCATTTTCTGTTGAAAGCCAGTTGCATTTTCACTAGAAATGGGAATTTCCCTGAAAGGTACAACCTTCCTCATCCTCTGCATCTGGCCAAGAGAGGGCAATCTGCTATCTTGGGTACTTTGCTTGGTATGCTTGCAATATATTTCTTGAACACCTTCGGTTTCTGTTTTCTGATACTCACCTATATTATTTTGTGTAGGATTTTAGATAGAGTAAGTGAAGTGAATTTTTAACAGCAAATGGTGCTCAGTTGAGAAGTTGAAGTTAAGAAGCAAAGAATATTTCATTTGAATGATTAGGAGTTATAAAGCAAGCTGATCAGAAATACTGAAATTTTATGAAGTTTTAAACATCAAGAACGAAAGTTATGAAACAAAGTAGGCAACATCCTGATTTTAAGTTCAAGGCAATAAAAAGCAGGACGCTTAGAAATAATAAAAAATTGTTCAGCAATGGGAATAAGTTCTTGGCTAAAACAGTCACAAATGATGGAGTGATATTCAGAGAATTAGTTTTTTTGGGAAATCTAGAAGCTAGTGGTGGAGAGGGATAAGATTGTATTTGTGCCTATTCCAGGAAAAGTGCTGGGTGGTGCAATCTCTTTGAGAGAGGAGAAAAAAATAAGCATTGGAATACCCTTTTTTATTGGAGCTTTTGTATTCTGTGTTACTAGTGGTGAAGTTTCTTGCCTTATTATGTGCTGGCTCAGACTTTGTTCAGAAGGGAAATTGGAAGAGACCATCCCAGTGCTGTGTCACTCACTGCTGTAGATCCTGAGTCCAGAGGCAGCCCCACCTGGCTCTTAAATCCTCAGAACTGCTGGAGCCAACGTGGGTGACCACCTTGTGCCCCTTGAGCTGAGCTTGTCTACCTGGGCCCAGCTGGGAATTGAGTGGATTCACTCCGCTCCGTCCCATGGGGCTGCAGAGCAGGTGCCCTGTGTGCAATGGGCAAGCACTTGCCCAATGCTTGCCAGATGAATGAAATTTTAGTTTTATGGAACAATATTAGCAAAGGAGACATTGAGCCATTTTCATGGAAATTGAGTGGCACTTCTATGGGCCTTTTTCTACTTCTGCTTTAAATATAAACTGCATAGTAAATACAGGTAAAAAATACTGTCAAAATATAGCTCTGTTTGGTTACCTCTGTCCATGGGACAATTTTAGTAACCTGTCAATCAACAGGCTGCTAAATAGCCTCTCCAAAGCACAATCTGCTATTTCAGATGACATCAGTGTGTCAATCATTTATTGAATCAAAGCCAAATTCGAAGAAAAGCAAGCCCAGTTTGTCAATCACTTCTCACTATTCTCTCCACTAACCACCTGACAGCTTTTAACTTTGCACTTTTATATTCCATGCAGCTAGTTAAGATTCTTTCATTTTTAATTGGGCTTCTTTTATGATTGGTAGCTAAGCAACTAATATGTTATTTTATATGATAATAATGGACCCAAACTTGAGAGCTTTCTTGACCATTCGTATTTGTTATTGGGAAATTATTTTCCTTCAAGTTGCTAAATAGCAGATGTAGCAGAAACAGTTATTTAATTATGGGTTGTCCTGTTGTTTCTATCTATAAACACTTTTGGCACTGTTTAAAAATAAACACTGCATGCGCTGGCAAATATATACTGTGTGATTTTAACTCCTGATAGAGTCCTTTGGAATTTTACTGCTCTTTTACAGGAAAAACTGGGGGCAAAAAAGAAAGGATTGCCAAAAAGTGGTGCGGAAAAATATTAGGAAAGAACACAGATAGAAATCTCTATCCCAGAATCCTGCTAGGCTTTAGTCCAACCTGATCGGTTCTCAGTCTTAATTTAGGTACAATTAAATTTCTAGGGCCAAGTACGGTGCTCTGAACCGCCATCTCTCAAAACAAGACAGAAACTGTTCTTGAAATGAGCTCTTCTGCCCAGCTGGCTTTGCACTCTGAGACAATGTTGGGAGTTATTTAACATTTGCTGTAGTTGCAACATTAAAATCTGTGGGTCAGATTTTAGAAGTGGGTCAGAAGTGGGTCCTCCGAAGCTGCTCACATAGCCTGATGTGGGAGACTTGTCTTTGTGCCTCCTCTGCCCCTCGTGCACAGGACAGAGGCTGCTTTTCATGTGGGTGAGCTGATCTGACTGCTAGTAGTAGCGGCTCTTGTCTTTACCCCTAAAGATTAGGTCATCAAAGTGTTGGTTTTGCACAGAAAGAATTAGTTTTCTGTCCCTTCCATGTAAGGAAGTTTTTTTGGGAAAAAAGCAAACTATATATTACAGAAAATTCTATTTTGGGCTCAAGAGGTTTCTTCATTTTGTGTTTCTGTGTGATGGGCTCCTGGCTGTCTTTTGACAGACTGCTGTCATCTGAGTCGATTTGATGCTGTGAAACTCCAGATGTGCCAGAGAACTCTGGAGAGCGCGGGTAACGTTTTGCTGCAGTAGATCTGGAGGCAATCTGATACTGATGCTTTTCCAACTTGAATTTTACCTTGATTATTTTTTTTTTCCATCAGAGCCTCTGTAAGAGAACAAGAGCCTCTGAGTCTTGACAGTGGATAGGCAAATACTGGAGCTTTGGACTCCTACCGCTTTTCAGAAGTCTGGTTCTGTGAACTCTAGGTACTCGTTCTCTACAGAGCACAGAAATGTGCTCATTTTGGGACAAAGTGCCCCTCTCTCTAGAGGGGCTAGAGATCCTAGTAGAGCAATAACAAATAGAAAGATAATTCCTTGAAATAAGCTAAAAACAGCAACTACTCCTAATTCACAAGTAAGTCCTGAAGTACCAAAAAGTATACTTCCTATTTTTTTTTCTGATGGGATTCCAGACACCTTCTGCTGAAGTCCAGGGTGTTAAATAATTATAAATTATTATGGGATCAAGGTTGGAGTTCTACTGTTCAGTGACATTCTGACAAATGAGGTGTAAGTTTGCATGTCTGTACAAGTGACTAAGAGCTTTTTTTTTTCCTCCCATAGACAGATTTGTGCTATTTATACAACCAGATATTAACAAAAGTTTTTAAAAAGGTTTTTGATCCCCGGCTGCTTCCCCAGTTTGGTGCAGATTGTTAATCTTGGCTCAAAGGCCGTTCGGGCCTGGCTGAACACGATGCTCCGCCAGCAGAGTTCAGGCATCCGAGCAGAGGGGAAACCCACACAGCACCCACCTACACAGCACCTGGTCTGTGAATCGGCACAAGACTCAATGGAGGAGTTAAGCTGTGCAAGATCATAAATATTATACCAATAAGAGAAGGATGGGGTCAGGAGGGCCAGAAATGCTTGAGATTTTTTTTCAAACAACTCCATTTTTGTTGTTCATATGTAAATAATGCAAAGAAAGAAATGTTTTTCTTGTCTGCATCTTATTACTTTTGTATTATAGCTCTTGTGCTGCTTCCTCTGGACCCTCTGAACCAGGAAGAATCATGATTTTCAGGTGTATTCAGACATATATAGATGATATTTGACTGAAACCTGTTGGTAAATAGCAACTGTTACCACCTACCTGGTTGGATCCCCAGCTAGATAGAAATGCCGGAGACTTCCCTCTCTGCACTGTGGTGTCGTAGTTTGCTCAGGGCATCCACTGAGAGTCAGACGCTCACCTTACTGCTGGGATGACGTTGAGTATGGAGAAGGCTTCATAGCGGTGCAGCCCGGTACTTGGCCTGAGTCTGTGTTTCTCTTACCTTGCATGGTGAATGGTGCACGTAGTACAGCACTGTCTCAAGTCAGCTGTGCGGTGCCTCATTTAGAAAGGTTAGTGACCCCCATCACCTACTCAGCAACCCTGTTTTCCACGTATGTGTCAGAGAGCTGAGCCATGTCAACCGCTGGCCTTTCCGTTTGCTTCTATGGTGGGAGCAGGGCAGGATTTGCAGACCAAAAGTAACGAATACCTCTTCTAATTGCAAGTGGAGGGAGGATTTGTTAAACAGAATGCAATTACCTGTGCTGGAATCTATCCAGAATACTCTGGTTGACACAGTTGCTCTTCCAGTCAGTAACATGGGATCTTTAGCTCTGAGTGTTTGGGTGCTTGCGCTTGCGTCTCCATCAAGGTCCAGATGCAACGTGTGGTCTCCTAACCCCCCGGCAGCCCCATGTCCCTCAGGGTTCCTCTGAGCCCGTCCTTTCAGATTGCCACCAGTCGGATGTGCAGCTTGCAGCAGTCTGGGCACATCCAGGAACAGGAGACTGGTTAAAAGCCGCTTCTACATGCTAGAATTTATGCAGTGTACTGTAACCGCTGTCATTTAGAAGCACTAACTACTAGAAGTGCTGGCTTTCAAAGCGGAAAATCAAGGCCTAACAGTTGCTCAGTTACATGTGTACTTCAAATGCAAAGGATGTTTTTGGCGTGTGAAACAGTTGAGTGAGCTTTGTTCAGGGTGGTATTTGTGATCTTTAAAACTAGAATTCAGGGGTTAAATGGGTTAAACATGTGCAAATGCGTGTATACAATTGTAATGCTAAATGTCCTATGAGGATTTTAAAACCATGGAAAAACACCTAAGATATTTCAAAATAGCAACAAAAAAAAGTATTTAAGATTGATTAATTTTAGAAGCTGACTGTTTATTTTAAATAGCAGCCTCAGCTGTGAGTTTTTATAAATCCTAAAAGATATGCAAGGTTTCATACACCTACAAAATCTGTCTTTTGTAGTAATGGTTTTCTGATTAATTGCATATGTTCGGCACTCACAAAGTTGAAGAGTATTTGAGTGCCTGAAATTATAGGCACTTCAGCAACCCAGTGAGGATATCCACAATGTAAACGCTACACGTACATGGGCTGCCCTGCCTGTGACCTTAATGCTACCCTAGCAGGAGAACACAGAACATAACGCAGCCAGTGCCTCTGTCCTGACGCCTTTTGAAGCATGTTCTAATTACACATCCATGTAGATGTTATGTTATGGGTTCAGGTCACTAGAGCATGTAACAAAAAAGTCACTTGACCGCATTAAAAAGTTGCATCTTTAATGGGTAGCACACAAGCAACCCAAATTCTCCATCGCCCTGTACCTCTGATTTTTTAGAACATCTGTAGTGGAATATAAGCGCTATGGTAACATTAGGACTTCCTTTTAGCTGAGTTGATTTAGAGATTTTGAAGTGGACAAATACATTTGCTTAAAAATAATTCTGTGTTCACTATGCCTCTTTTTTGCCAGAATAAAATACTAATATATTGTTTACAGTGCTTATTTCTGAAGGATGGCATAAGACTTAAAGTTTGCACCATCTTCTGAAGACTTCAGATTTTTGATAGCAGTTATGTTTATTTGGCAGTGATATAATTATGTTATAAAACAATGTGCAAGCTACTGAACCTTGTAGTTCCTCTTTGAGGAACTTTGCCACTGTTCAGGTCAGTGGATGCTTAAGGTATCTGCTCCCCAGCTGGGCAAAGCTAGAATCCATTCTTAAATTAATGGGAGGAGGCGTAGCAAAGATCTTTGCATTGTCTTTGCTGTTACTTCAATTTTAACATTTTCATTCTAAAGAGGAAAGAAGCCAGGTATTTTACTTGACGATATGGAAACTAAATTGGGGAAGGTTGCTCAAAAGGACATAAATTCTGTTCTGCTTTGTGCTTGCTTGTGTATCTATGATGCTTCATGATGCCTTGGTAATTTTTGGTAGCTGTAGAACTCCAGCTCAGCTTCATAGTATTGAATGAAATGATTTAATAAAAAGGGTCTAAAACTCTGACTTAATTCACTGGCAGAATATAATCTCAAGGTTTGGAGACTATTTGGATTCTGCACTTATGTGTCTGCCTTTGTAAGCGCTGCAGGTTGACAGAGTACCGAAATAAATGAAGTATCAAATGTGCTACTGGAGCCAGCCTTGGAGACCCTGAGGTTACCCTTATTTCAGAACAAGACTTCAGTTCTGCTGATCTGGGTCTTCCTTCAGTTTGGGCTGTTTTAGTTATGTGTTTTGGGAGAGTTATTCTTTCCCAATTCCGAGTGCACAGTACCATTTTTTTTTTTTTCCATTCAGTGGTATGTCCCTTCAAAGTATTTCTTTTTTAAACGGGTTTCTTGGCATGTGTGAGGGGATTTGAGCTTAAAAATTGTTCCAGTATCAATGAAAGCAGCATTATATATAATGAAAAACATTTAAGGCTTAAATTTAACTACATATTGAACAATCTTGCAGTGCAGGAAATCAGCCGCATTTTGCTCTTGTTAGGAAACTGCTCTCTGATTTGGTGGGGTGCCAGGGAGGCTATTCCTGTTGCCCATAGGTCCCAGCTGCCTCGTTGCGAGTTGATTATGGGCACTGTTGTGTGAAAGGTGCAGGTTAAAGTGGGTTTGGGGAACCTGCATTTGGTGCCAATGAGCCCTGTGCTGCGTGCTGTCAGTGGGTGATGGAGATTTTGTGCTCCAGCACAGGCACCGTCTGCCCATCGCAAGAAGCGGTGGTTACTTCCTCATGTAGGGCTGGCATTCCCTTCTTGGCGAAGGGAGAGGAGATAGTATTTGTCTTTTAGAATAATATGGTTCTTGATCCTGTGCAGTTGCTATTGATTGACACACTGCCAAAGGGAGCATTGATGTCTGCACATGCATCCACATTACGCTTGTGAAGTATAAGT
>JAWLRI010000180.1:2041881-2101287 GCA_034781795.1 Crypturellus tataupa | reverse complement strand
TGCTATTGATTGACACACTGCCAAAGGGAGCATTGATGTCTGCACATGCATCCACATTACGCTTGTGAAGTATAAGTTATCCTGCAGTTTGGCATTTAAAGGACAACCAAATATTGCTCTTTATAAAACTGCATGAAGAGTGACCATTGGTTTGATCAGATGCTGTTTTTCTTCTTTCCTGACTCAAAAAGCTTCTGAAAAAATAACTTTTGAAAACATAACTGAACACTTCATAGAAACTCCCTTAATCACTTCTATGGGCAAATTTCATTGACCTGGAATTTAAGAGCTAATTCTACTACTTACGTTATATTCTCTTCAGTTCTCATTGGCAGTTAATGAAATAAGAGAACGATAAATAATCAAATGTTGTGCAATTAGGACTACAGCACTTCACAAGACAAATAAATACAAGTCAATATATCCTTTCCAGGGTTCAACTTACCCTTATTTTGTGGCCTTTGATCAGTGTCTATTGCAAACTGAAATGTTCCAGGGTGTGCCTGTCTGATCCTCAAGCCGTATGTTACTTTCAGGTGAGGTGTGGGGTCAAAAGCCAAAAAAAAAAAAAGTCAAAAGCAGCAGGGATGTGCTGATGGGCAGGTATGTGGAAAAATTGATTGGAGGGGCAAGAGGTTTTGTTCTGTATTTTGGATTATAATACCTTATTGCAGGTGCCTCTCTGAACTTGTGGATCATGTATTTATCCAGAATTCCTACCACAGCTTAGGGTTTAAAAAAAAAGTCCCCATAAAGGAGTACTTGGCTCTAATATATACTACATTTTCTCTTCCCTCAAATGATTTTTTTTTCCACAGTCTTTCTGCCTCCTCTGTTTTCCAGTGTGCTCTGTGGTCTGCTGGACCCTTATTTGTAAAGACCTTTTGGAAATAGGGAACAGCAGTGTTTACCAAAATATTATTAGGTTAATTCCAGCCAGGCTAGCTTTCATGAGAGGTCTCTGACATTGAACAAACCTGTTTCCTTCACTAGGATGTATCAGTTAGAAACACCAACTGCAAGGATTTCTTATGTTCTCACGAAAAAGGAAGGAAACAGCTGGTAAATGTTTCACAGATGGTAAAGCTCTTGGCATCTCTCAGGAGAGGGCCACCCATACAGATGGCTCATTATTTTAACATTTGGATTTTCATCTTATTAAAACATCTTTTTTTTTTTCCCTGGTTTTATTTAGCATCATAAATTCTCTTACACTTTAGTTAACAACTCAGTGATTTGGGGGAAGTGTGTGTGTGCTATAAGGAACATCATTTGGCTAAAACACGTATTTGCATCATTATTCTCAGTTCTGATGTGTAGTGAGTGGACTTGAACCTGATTAAAAACACCAAATGCTTAGAAATATGACTTTATCAAGCAAAGGTCAGCTAAGCCTGCATAGAAGCTGAATTATTCAGCAAATGAAGAAACGCACTGACTGAAACCAGCAAACATTTCTATCTTGGGCATTGCATCAGCTAATGCTAAGATGCTGTCTGTATGCACCATAATAGATGGGTATTGCTTGTGCTGAGTATTAGTAAATATGCTTTGTATTTGCAAATCACTATAAGTACAAAATAATACTTTTAAAAAGACCTGGTCAATAATCCAGATAATACTGTTTTTCAAGAATGCTCACAAAATGATGCATTAGCACAGGCAGCTTCACCTTGCATTTATGATGGCATGTGCAATCGTAAACATGCAAATAGATGGTATGTTTAGCATATGTCATACATAAATCCAAGCTTCCTATATAGGTTAGTATATATCATTAGTCCCATTTGGCTGATGGGGGAAGGAGGGGAAAATGATGCCAAAAGGTGACAGAATTTCTTCTTTGACAGAAGAAATTGGGGCAGACTTGCGTGGAGATTGGCTCTTGTGACTTTAGTGCCTTCCTGCGATGCTCCCTTCCTACTAGCTAATCCCTCCCGTAGCTGCCGCTTTTCCATGTGCACAGTTGGAAGAGGCTGAAGCACAGAGGTTTGGTTGGTTTTGTGACACAAAGCATCATGCAGGAGAAGGAAGAAAAGTCCTGGCTGCAATGCTAAATCTTTGGCCTCTGCATTTTCCACATGTTCTTTTAGACTTCATTAAGTGCCATCTATAAAATTACTGAAATATAGGCTTGTGCTATAAATATGGATTAACTATAGTACAGGTTGCTATTTTTTAATCTCTGTAGATAGATCCATGTGGCAGTTGATGCATGCACTACTGCTGCCTTCTAAGTCTCACCATGGGCCCAAACGAGATATGTTCTGCTTTAAATACTCGGAGTTCTCTGTGAGTAGGCTTGGTCTTCCTTTGTGTGTTTTTGTTGTTGCTTTTTAATTAAAAATGATCAGGAGCAGGAAAAAAAATCTAAATTTTTCTCTATATGCATGAGCAACTCCCCATTGACTCCAGTAAGTTCCATATGCAGCAAATGTTTAACCTGAAAGTCAGTCACAAATATTCCTTTAATAAATATAGGGTCAGATATAGGGTGTGTGTATCACTGGAGCTCCACTGATACCCATATAGTAGTGCTGATTTACATCAGCTGAAGAGTTGGCCTGTGGAACTCAAATTCCTTCTGAGATCAAACATCTGTCAGCAAATGGTAAACTTCGTTTGTATTTTTCTGCTTTCTAATTTAAAAATAGCCAAATTGATTTATTATTAAACGGCTTGGCTCTTATGGCAAGACTTTTGTATGCCATGTTTCAGCTAGACGCCACTCTTGCAGCCAAGCTGTAAATCCTTCCAAAATGGGGTTTTTAGCTGAAATGCTGGAAACTCTGTAATGCTTGCGAGTACTACTGTGTCATGTTTATAATGGATGGTCTAATCTAACCATATACTAGAAAATGAGAGGCATGAGAGGTTGGATGGCTTGGAGGGTTGGCAGAATTGCCAACTTAAATTCAGCCATAGCCAGAAGTGACAAATTTGTTCTTATTTTTGGAAACCTATGATGTGAGTTGTGGAGATTCAGTCGATTTGTTGCCCTCCAGTCTTGTGGGAAACCAAAGAGCAAATGAGCCATCGGGACCAGTGCCCCAGCTAGCACCTTGACTTTCAGGTTAGGTGGCACTCCAAACAGTGTCTTTCAGGAGGACTTTAATTATGCTGAGAAATGATGCCTTAGTGGACTGTGCTAATGCACTGTTTTTTTTTTTTTTCTGCTTTGTTGAATAGTTAACACTGTTTCATTGTATGGACCGGGTATTTAATAACTTAATGGGCAATGGCAAACCTCAAATTGCTGCTGTTATAGGAGGGAAGGAGAGTTTGCAATTATTCTGGCTGCTGCACCTTCATGTTGGCTGCGCTGTTGATTAGCGTGTTTTAATAAAGGCCTCAATTTAGGCAACAAGAAGACTTTGCAGAGTGTGCAAGGCCATTGATCTTAACTAGGTTTGCAGGTATTTTGGAGGTCACCTGCTCCAAACTCCTACTCAAAAAGGTACAGGCTTTGAAGCTATATGCAACTTTGAAGTAGGATCAGTTTGCACTGGACCTTGTATAGTTGAGTGTTAAATATCTCAAAGGATGGAGGTTGTGCAGCCTCCTTGGGCAATCTGTTTGCAGTAGGTTGAACAAGGGTATCAATAAAGATAAGATATTAAGTATGCTTGTTTTATTTCCTATGGAAATAAGCTAAATGCTATATCATTGCCTGAAGATAATTTTTGTGGAGATCTAGAAAATAAGTTTTTAAAGCTGAAGATACTAGGGATAAGAAGGCATCTGTAAGTTTGGTAAAAATGGGTAGCCAGATGGAGAGGGAGAGCCATGTTCTGGTATGAAGGAGAGGCTGGGAGGCTGTTTGGGAATGCCTTAAAGATGCTTTAGCAACAGGAATAAGTTCAGGTAGATCTTGCAGCTTCTTGAGCACCTATTGACTACAAGACACAAATCCATAAAAAGTAGGGGGGTAAATTCTATTGTCATATAGATTGCCAATGTCCTTAATTTCAGTATTTAGTGTTGATAAGTAGATAGACAGTCTCTAGCTGAGCCTGAAAGCTTTTTCTTTTAATCATTAATGTCTTTATTTCTAGTTCTGGGATTTGGGAACGTTACTGTGTCTGGGAAAGGGCATAGTAGAAATAAAAGTGATACAGAAGAAAGTAAGACAAAATTTAGAAGAGCTGGCACTTGCAACAGATAAATGCAGCCATTACTTTCAATCTCTTCTAAAAGGAGAGTTTCTAGTCATGCATGGTAACAGATATTCTAATGGACTCCTACTTGCCCATAACGTATGAACAAGCAGTGGAATGGAAAAATAGCTAAATGAACTAAACAAAATATAAAATATACACTTCTCTCTTGGGACTTGCTGCTGCAAAGCTTCGCTGAGATGGAGTTTGGTAGTGTTGCATTAGATCTTTGTATGGATGCTGAGTATATCCAAACTGCACTAGCTTTAAAGGAGTGTGAGGGATAAAACCCCCTCTTGCCTATGTGTGAGGATAGTCGAACTGGCAAAATCTGGAAGATGCTTGCACTGTACATATGAATGGTTGCATTGTCTTGTGAAGGTTGATTGCTGCAAACAGACTGCGGGAGACTGCCAGACTTCCACTGGCCCTTATGTGATATGGTAGTTTGTTTCTGAAGGGTAAAACATGTATCCTAATTCTGTGCAGACCTGGTTGTTATTTGCTTTTGAGGGAGTGTGGACTGCGTCTCTGAAAACTAATGTGGGCATAAGGGTGTTCTCTTTCTCGATCATTATAGGGTATGGGTGTTTTGTAATTCTTCTAGTGCAAAAGAAGCTGTTTGGTGACAGGCATCAAGTCAAATTCCTGCAAGAGGCTGGCAGCAGAATACATTTGTCTATTTAACTGCATGCAAAATACTTGTCAAGGCAGATTCTGGTCCCCTTACTAAGTAGAGGCTCTCGCTACATTTTTCCAGATAACATGGCACAGAAGATGGTGTAGAAGTGCGTGCTAAGTTGTTACCACAGCTCTTGCCACGTCACCAGTACTGGCACCTGCCCCTTGGGATCCTCACCAGCACGTTGTGGTGGGACACAATGAAAGGCAGAAACACATCTGGCAGCAGATCAGAAGACAACTGCTTTCCTCGAGACCCTTTTTAGAGATGACAAGCTGTCACATTCTTTCACGCAGTTGCCACCACGTGCACACATGTAGGAAAGTTATCGTAGGCGGTAAACAAGCCCTTATGAGTGAGGACAAGCAAAAGGCTGGAGGAAGCACGGTGCTGGGGAGACTGCTGGAGGCTCACAAGTGGACGAAAGAGCTCAAGCCCAGCCACAGAGCTTCAGGTCAGCCTCTGGTGAGGGCTTTCGTCTACCTTGTGCCTCTCCCCCCGCCCTTGGATGAGATATATGAGTTTTTCATGTTTGGTGGCCTTGGAATTTGCAATAAACTCTGCAAAGTAAAGGTGTGAATGTATAGGACTGAGACTGCTACCCTTACATTATTGTCCCAGCATCGCTCTGCTTTTGTTCGGATCCTTTTTGTTACTGAAGTTGAGCCTGTCTCACACCTTGCCTCCCTATTTCTTCTCCCTCTCTCGCCTCTCCATGTTAACCTTATTCCCACCCCCTTGCTTCTCCTGTTGTCTTCACCGCTTTGCTTCCTCCTGTGTGTATTTCTTTCTTCCCCTTTGCCAATTCAGAAGTGTTATTCTATCATTTCAAGTGCTTCAAGCTACCTCTGGGGCCATCTCCTCCTTTAGCGCTCGCTGACCTTTTCTGCAAGGCAGCCTCACCTCTCCGGCAGCCGGCTTCAGGGGCCAAGGAGACAGGCAGGCTCGCGGGGTGACGGTCAGCGCTGGCAGCAGCGTGCCTGGGCTGCAAGGGGAGGAGGGAAGGATGGGCTAGAGGAGAGAGAAAATAAATAAATAAATAAACCTGTCACAAACCTCATCTGTGAAAACTGTGCAAGTATTGAAATATTCTGAAGAGTAAACCCCCACTACTAAATTCATACCTTTGCCCAAACTGGGGTTTTGCTGTTTTCCTGCTTGCTATGTTTTCATGGTAGAGATTTCTCAACATTGAAACAAGAAAAAAAATCTGAGCATTTTAATTATTAACCTGTTATGCTTAAGTTTCATTACCTATATATATTTTACTGTCTTCTTTTGTGGCAACAAATGAGAGTGAGGCTGAAGCACCGCAGCAGAGGCAGAACTACCAGACTCTGCGCTTGCTGTGCCAGTAGTAATGACTCCTATAAAAGTCACTTGATTATTTTCTGCAAATTGAGATCAGCAGTAATGCACCATTCTCTTTATGGCAATTGTATACTGCTCAATGTCTTTGGACACCTCATTGAAGCATAAGTCAATATTAAGATAGGTTAATAAATGTTATGGTTCTGCAAAAAGCATATATCCCTGTGCTTGTTCTCCCTGATGAAAGAGGAGGAACAAAAATTCTGTTCTTTTTCCATAATAGTTTGTTTTTCCCCTAATTTTTCTATTTAGGTGAGTAAAGTGGGATGTGGTGGTGAGAAGGGTAAAGACTTTGAGATAAATACTAATGGCTACTGGTAAATCATCCTCTCACTATTTGTGTGTCTGCCAGCTAAATCAATGAAATTTCATCAAAAATAAGCTTGCTAAAAATTTAAATCTTTTTCAACTCTTAAATATGTGATGGAGGGGAGAATGATAGAGATGGCATGTGAGGCTTGGAGTAAGGGAACCACTGAAGCTTTATTTCTTAGCTCTTGTGTAATTGGATTTATCCCTGGAGTTTGTGCCTCTCTTCCTGGCAGAATTACCCCACTTCACCATCATTGCAAGCTACTGCGTGAATTCCATAATGTTTGTGTAGTGCAAATGTAGAATAACAACTGTCCTCTCACAGCCTCTTGTTTGTATATCCGCTACCACATGGAAATGCCCTCAAACTAAATAAACATACATGGGTAAGCGTTAAAATAAACCTGGTGGAGATGGGCTCAACAGCCTGCCCCTTGCTATTGCCCTATGCTGTGCTCACCCTTACACGCTGGGTGCCCCAAGAGCAACCAGGCTGCATGGAGCTTCCTCTATTTGCTCAGCTCTTTCCTTGCAGAGCTCCGTGTGCTCATGGGAACTCGGCGTGTAGCCACAGCACCTGGGAAAAACACTATTTCATCCTTTTTGTGAACGTGCTAAATATAACTATTGAAGCAAAACAATGCAGGCAGATAAACAAAGCAGCGCAAGCAGTATAAGCAAAAGCCTCTTCAGCAGGTCTGGAGTCAACCCGTCTCTCTTTCTTTTGTATGTTTTTAGCTAACAGCCCCTTGAAGTAACAAAGAGGGAAAAGGGAACAAAGATTTAATGCTACTTGTCACTGCTCTTTTAAAGATATTAATACTGGTATAAAGAGTCTGATTTTAAGCAACTAAAACCAGGATGCTCATTGAAGGTTGCTGGTTTCCCTGTGATGTTCCTTGAATAGCAGTTACGGAATGGAGCTCAAGGTAGTGGGGTCATATGTGATTCTGCACTGTGTGACGTGGGGTGGCCGTTCTGAAAGAATTCAGCTATCTTAAACAGCTCCTCTAGTTTTGCTACAGCCCTCACTTATATTTATCCTTCATATACTGTCCTTGTACTGTCCTTGTCACTACTATGTTTGTAGCTGCATAATGAAGCAGACTTAGGAACTGATCAGGCTGAAAAAATGCTGGCCAGAAGAAGGAAAAAGGAGGTGGCTCTTTCCAGTTTTCTGAATTTGCCCTGCAGCAACATAACCAGCAGCTAGCCAGAACTGAGGCACCAAATCTGGTCTTTGCTTCCATTGGAAGCAGAGTTTGGCCAACCCTGAGCATTTTGGAAGAACCCGGATGTGGAGGACAGCTGCTCTCCAACAGCTCAGGCAGGATGCACAAGTCTAACTGCATGTTTTCAGGTGGAAATCACTGCCATAAGTGGTTCCTATATGTAATGCATAGTAAATGGCAGGCTGATGTGACAAACAAATGCTTTTTTTTTTTTTTTTTTTTTTTTTTTTTTTTTTTTTTAGCATATTGTTGTCATATTTGGAAGCTTGTGATTCCCAGAGTGAACACAGGGCAGCAATCTGCCTCTACACTATGGACTTGTGCAGAGAGGGTGACACAAAAGTGCATGTGAGAGAACATGCAGCATAGTCAAACTAAGTCATGATGAATTAGATAGCAAGGAAATCCAAAGGCTAATGGTATTTAAGAACCTACTGCAGGATTTTTTGAAGTGATGAGTGATTAAGAAGGCTTGGTGTTAGATGCTGTCTGTCACTTCCAGAACTGTATTTTGTTAGTAAGCACCTGAGCAGTGGTTATATTTGAGGGAGACAACTTCTGGATGTCCTGCTGGGCTACCAGAGACCTGGATTCAAGTGCTGTCTCATGTATATATGCTATATAAGCTATATATTGCTATATATGAGAAATAAGTCTCATACATAGAGGAGGCCTGAGATGTTTGAGACAGGACCCTGTGTAATAGAGATGGGAAAGGAAGGACAGAGCTGCTGGCTTCCTCTCTGCAGCAGGTATGTTCTTGCTGAAAATCCAAACGTGCCAAATCATATAGAAGTGTGTGGCAGGGCCTTACAGGGAGACTGGCATGGGAGTTTGGACTCTAGTCATAATGCAAAGTAACATAATAACTGCAAAGGGCGACTCTGTTCTAAGCCACAAATATGCTTGAATAATTGATTCTTCCTGAATGATTGTTCTTTCAACTTCTGCTGTAAATTATATTTGAAAGCAGGGAGTTTTATCCCCTCAGTGATTTAGGAGGAACCCTAAATATCATTTTCTTTTACTTCTACTGTGTAGCAATGTTGTTGGAGGTGTGAGACAAAAATGCTGGGCTGCTCTGCAGCTGGTGGCTTTGGGACAGGTCAAGAGGTGCGAGAGAAACCACTGACAAATTGCTGACATGGGAGAGCTCCTGGGGGCTGCCCATCTGGTTGAGGAGCCCGTGTTCCTGCGCCTGCCAGAACAAGGGACGTGCTGGGCCTGAGACAGGAGAGAGGAGTAAATGCGGTTGGCAAAACATCCGCAGCATCAGGAAGAGCAGCTCCCGTGCTGCGCGCCTCTTGGCACTGGCTTCCATTGGAGAAGTGTAGCTGCTTCCCTGGAGGACTCGGATGCTTTGCTTCACCCTAAATTTGGCCCATTATTAATATCCTCTATCTTGCTTGCAGAAATGATCCATTACTTTATACGTCATTTTTTATTTAGGCTAATACCATCTGATGTGCCCAGGATGGGCACAAAACTAGTGCTGCTTCCTTTCTAAATACTTGATCAGCTATGTGAGGATGATTTAACTTCTCCTCTCACCTGGTTTATCAGTCTCCTTCTCTAAAAAGAGAAAAGTTTCCTAATCAGTGTATTATTTTCATTTACCCAAAGTACAGCTCAATGTGCAAGCATTTTCCACTGATGTGAAACCCACCAGTAACAGGATTTAATCTAAAATATTCTTGGCTAATCATTAATTCATCTACTTGCAATTCATTCATCTTTATTTCACCATTTACTTAATGAGGATAATAGGGAGCATCAAAATCTAAGGACTGAGCTTTTTTTAAGAACAAGCATCTGATGATAATTAATTAATAATAGTGACAACAATAGCCTTAATTTTCCAGGTATTTTCCCAAGAGAGTTATATTTTAATTATAGTTGCCACAAGGACAAATTAAATCTCCTGGATTCAAGGTTTGGTTTATGGCATTTGCTTCACAGGAGTAAGGAGAAAGCTATCTTCATGTAAAAATAATTAGAATTTTTTGGAAGCTCCTACAAATGGCAGATATGAAGAGAAGATAAATACTGCTGATGATATTTGGTGTGACATTGGTAATTCTCAGAGGGACTCCACAGTGTAGTGTGCCAGTGTAGATGTTCTTTGCTTTTATGAAGGTGACAGACTTGACCTGTCATGTACTAGTTACACCCTGGACAGACTAGAAATGTCACAAGCTGCTAACAGTTACTACATAAGATGTAAAAGCTTCTCTTTGAAAAACTGTGGCACTTATGAAGACGGGGGGCAAATCACTTTAAAAGTTTTTGGTTTTGTTTTTTCCTCCTTCCTGTATGACAGTGAACATAGCTGAAATTTGCAGGACTTGAAAGCAATTGTAACAAGCTTTAACGAGGCGGGGGAAACAAAAAAGCCCGGTTCTAAAGGAAGGGCTGTGACTAGGTAGAGCATTTTGTTGTTCCTCTGCTGTTCTCTTGCTAAGGCTGTGTGGGGTTCAAGACTCAGCAGAGCTGGGATAAGGGGAGAGGAGTTTCTCTTGCATAAAGAAGGTCCTAAGAAAGCCTGTCGTGAATTCTGTGCTTGCTCACACTGTTGCATCTTTACTGGTACAGAACCTCAGTTAGAGCTGAGCTAGGTACTGGACAGTTTCAACGCCAGCAAGCAAATACACAACTGAGAGGAGGCAGGTCATTGCTGGAAAGGGATTTATGCACGTGTCTCACCTGCGATAAAACCATGCCCTCTAGAGATAAGTGCACCACGTGTGTTTGATCCAGACCTGAACTTCCATGTGTGACTCAGTTCTGCCTTTTGGAGAAGACCATACCCCATCCTGGTGAGTGCGTTTGTGGTTGCCATCCTGGCTGTGGTAAATCCCCCTTGTGCATCAGGTCCCTCCCAGCTTGTGCTGGGAACAGTAGCCTGAGCAAATCTTGTTCTTGGAGCCTCCTAGATTCCTGACTGTTTTTGTGGCTAGGAAATGTTATGCTCCTTGCTTGGCCATAGAATAGCTGTTGCATACTGTTAAAATTGCAGGATTTCCTTCCAAGAGGAAAGTACTTGGTCTGTTTGTAAAACATCGTGTTATCAAGCTCTGTGATGGATGGGATGTTTTTATTTGTTCCTCTCCTGGCTGTTTTTATAGGATGATCTAAGGTTAATGGCGAATATGCTTCTGAAATAAATGGCTTCATGTAGGCAAATCTTTCATCAAAACTTTGTTTCGGCAAACTGGAAACTAAAACAAATGAGTATCTGCGCACTATTTGAATTTATTTCTTAACTTCCACTGAAGAAACTTTGCAAAGTTTCTATATTGTTAAATATAGAAAGGTTTGACTTTTTTTTTTTCTGATTTTTATACAGCAGTTCATTTCTGAAAGAAATTCAACTCCAATAAAAACAAACACTGAATTTGGCTTGCCCACCCCAAATACACAATCACGTCTTAGTGTGTATCTGAAGTGCTTCCGTGGCGCAGATGATTAATACATGAATCGTATGTTCTTTGTAGCTCGGTGTACAATGTAAAATGTTCCTGTGTTCAAACACAATTGTGAAGAACAGAATAAGTCAACTGACGCCGTGCAGAGCACAGTTTGCTCTGCGGCAATGCCCGACCGTTTGTGAGCAGCGAGGCTGATAGCTGCCTCGGCTCTTTCTGTGTGTATTTGAATATGATAACATTGTCCTGTGAAGATAAGCCATTAGACTTACTTTCAGAAAATTTTAGTTGTAGCGTTTTGATCTTAGTCAAATAAGCTTGGATCAGACCCTTCCGGGGTTCACTTTGGTGCAGTTCAATTTATTACAATGGAGCTGCAGTGTTTAAAGATACAACCTTCAGGCTTCAAAGTCAACCACTGCTCTACTGGAGGCAAGTGTTGGTAATTGGGACATCTGAAATATTAGCTGACCATAAAGCTGTGTATTTAATGTAGTTTGAATTTACCCTCAATTGTTTATTCTGTCAGGGAGTTTTTCACTTGCTTATCACTTAATCTTGCTTTTTATCAGACTTTTCAGCAAGCCCAATCTTAAGTAATACTTCTATCTACTTTATATTTTGAAACAAAAGCTGCTGTTTCAGACTAGTACAAATGGCAGTCTAGTGGACCATCTTGGACAACTTCTTAGTGTTTTTTAGTGGTATCTCATACTTACTGACATCTCTCCTGCCCCATAGACTAAATTATTGACTAAAATAACCCAGGTTAAGACCTAGGGTTACTTCGTCTTGCTCTTGGTCTGATATTGCTTCCTTTGAAGTTGCTAGGAAGCCTCCTAATGATGGCTGTGAGAACTAGAGCAGGTAGTTTTTAGAAATCAGACCTTTGTTAAGGATAGGTATTTCTGTAGACTTCTCTTGGAGTCCTATATTTGGAAAAAAAAAATTAAAAACACACTCTGAAAAATGTGTAATAACTATGAAAACTGCCTATGAGGTGCTGTAGGACATTTATCACTTTTTGTATGTTAAAAATATAATTTTAGAAGTGGAATAGCCCTAAAGTATACAATGGTAAGGTTGATCTCTGCTGCCTTGTGATACAGAGCACCCTGGAATGGCAGAGATGCTGTGTGTAATCTTTACTCTCCCTTATTCTTTTTTTCTTGTTTTTTAAAATAAACACTCCTCAAGGAGAAGAGTCCAGCTTTTTTAAAGAAAATGTAGAGCTAGTCATTAGCACTGGCTCAGCTTTTAGCACTTTTTTGCTGAAGGTACCTACCGGTCTCGAGAGGCATGACAAGCTGTTTTCTTTCTCTAATTTACAGGGGAGATGTGAAACGTGCAGCCCACTTCACATTAGGTAGTGGCAGATTGGCAATTTGAGCCTTTGGTCCTTGCTCTGTCAAAGTTTTTTTTTGTGTGTGTTTTTTTTAGGGGGGCTGGGGCAAGGGGAAGGGACAGGATTTGGGGATAGCAGTCCAACTGCTACAATTATCTCAAGCCTGGTAGCTTTCCTACTATGGACAGCCCTTATGTAGTGAGTGCCTGAGTAATTTAGAGATAATAAGAAAGGGAAAAATCAGCAGTTCATCAGTTATTAGAAATGTGTCAGGGTTGTTTATTTACTTTATTTTTCTTCCTGAATTCCACATGTGACAAGCAGCGTCATGACATGTCAGGTCAGGCTGCATCAATCATGTCGCCTTACATCACATCACATGTTCTGGATGGTGGAAACCATTTATGGGTCAGGCAGGGGCCTGAAGAGACAGGTTTTGTAGCCTGGATGGGGAAAACGGGAGAAAATCTAAATAAAATGGGATTTTTTTCTGAACAGATGGCCAGCCCACCCACCATCAGGTGAAGTCTAATAGGCCTGCAAATGGGAGGCAGGGGGTACAAAACTCATCAGATGGGTGGAAAATTTCATGATGCTGTAAGAAACACACAAATGCACTAGCCTCAAGAGGAAGAAAACTTTAAATTTTGAAATTCTGAGTTAATGAGTTTCATCAAAATATTTTCCTTTTTCAATTTCTACTTGGACAATTAAGTGGTTTTTTTGTTTGTTTGTTTTTTTGTTGTTGTTTTTTGGTTTTATTTGGCCAGAATTTTTGAAGAATTGGGTTTGGTGAATTTAGAAGTGTAGAAGAAAAAACTTCTCCTTGGGGAGAAGGGTAGACTCAATAAATGGTCTTTTTACAAGTGCGCTTTTCATCTGAAGTATTTTCTGGTCCATAAAACAATAGAATTATAAAATATTTTTGAAATTTCTTTAGAGAATTTATTTCTGGTTTTGTACCTTTTAAGGATTTTTAACTTTGCTATTGTTCTTTCTAGTAGATAAATATTGAAGTTTCACATTTGTAAACAAGAATTTCAACCTTAGGTAGAACACTGTTTTTAGAGATGAGTGTGTTAGTGGGGACCTCTCGGCTTTGGATACTGTCTGAGAAAGTTGGCAATCCAGAAAATGGAAACTGAGGTCATTTGAAGCTCAGTTTGGCAATACAAAACTACCTGTAACATAAGGCAAAAATTCTTTTTTTTTCCCTGCTGATATCTGGGTCACAGATTTGGGGAGTTCTTAACTTTGTATCTTTCTTATTTTTTTTCCCTGAGGTTTTACTTCTGTTCTTGTCAATAGCTTTTAACCTCTTTCTCATCTGGCTGCTTCAGAGCGTTAGGCACTGGTTCCTGACGCCCCAACTGCTGTTCAAAATCCTGGAAAAGTTGTTTAATCACAGCAATATTGGGGCAAGCTTAGGACTGATTAGACTTCTGAATTCATAACAGAATTAAGGTAATTAAGGTTATCATAAATCAAAACCACTTTGTCAAAGGTTCAAATATAAATGAAATATTTCTTTTAGATTTTAAACTTAATTTTTAAATCATTTGAAATGGAACATTGAAGCCTGAGTACTTAACATTCTTCCTATAATCCAAACTTCCTGGTGAAACTCTTCATCAGAACTGGTACATTTTAATGGGAGAGATTGTTAAGAGATTGTCTCTACCGAAGAATTATTTAAAAAAGCTTCAGGATAGGCTCTGGGCCTTGCTTAAATCATTAGTTTCACTGATGGCAATGGTTAATGTTTTGTTTTTTCCCTTGCCAAAGGTGTTGAGTGCTTGTTGACTCTGGAACACTCCAATTTCCCCAGGATTGAGTGTGTACAGCGTGTGAAGTGTGTGCAGAACTGCCTTCTGGCTTTGGGGACTTTAGCCTTTATTTTCTGCTAATGAATTGCTTGCAGGGGAAAATTGCTCAAATGATTTTTTGGAGGAGAGAAGTTTTTTGTTTTTCTGATGTATTGTGGCAATTCATGCTTTTCTTCTAGAATATACTTTTAACAGTACCTTTGTTTTGATCCATTTAAGACTTCTTAGCAATGCCAACAACTACTCTCTAAGACAGGTAACATCATTTTTTTTACACTTGTGAATTCTTCAAGATTGGGAGATTATTGGACCCTTCTAGACACCTGTATGTTTTGCTGAATGTTGCGGAGAATAAACACATGTTATGAGAATTATTACAGCAGTTGTTGCTGCTCCATCCAAGGAGGTAAAACACCAAGCAAACAAAAAAGCCCCTTATTTCCTTTTCAAGTTACTGCTTGAATGGATTGGGCAGAGTGAGAACCAAAGAAAAGATGTTGGCTCAGGGGTCGTAGCTGGCACAGACTAGGATTTCCTTTAAAAAGGGTTATTGAATTAAATTGTCAGTGGTTCTGAAATTAAATACAATAAGTGCTTAGTATGTCAACTGGATGATATGTACCTCCTTAAAGGAAGAATAAATTTGATATCTGGGAAGCTGGTGTTCCTGCCCAATGACCTCAAAGGCCAGCTGGAGAGGAGAAATTAACCCTGTGTTTGGTGAGATGGTGCAGAACGAGTACTTGGTGTAAACAAGTTTTCATTCAGGAAGTCTAAAGTTCTAGCAAAGTTTTATATTCTAAATCTTGTCTTATATGTCTCCTCCTATAATCCACAGAGTGTGATAATGGCTACTCTTGCTATTGAGATATATATATATATATATATATATATATATATATGTTTTGTAACAAGAGACTGAGCCCTCAATTAACTTTTTTTTTTTTTTTTTTTTTTTCTTTTTAGGATTGAACATATCAAATTTCTGTAGGCATAAATACTGCTAAATAGAGCAAACTTAACCTATCCTGTCCAGTCTGTAGTAACAAATGCCACTTCCTTGAATTAGGAGGAGTTAGTTCTTGAAAGAAAGGAATAAATAGAGATACACTTCTTACCCCCTACCATCCAATTCTATTTGTTTGCCTGTTCACTTAATTATTACAAGAGTTCCTAGAGCACGTCTTACCATATACCTCAGCTCAGATGGTTCTTCAAGAGATAATCATTTGGGACTTTTTTTGGTGGAATCAACTAAATGGATATTTCATGATTTTTTCGTGGATTTTTCTGTGTTTAAAGATGTTGAGCAACTTGAATGTTATTTTTCTATTAGAATATATGGACATGCCAAAAATGTTTGCAAATTTTGACAGACTTCCTTAAAAAAAAATTGGTCTTGGGGATAAAGTATCCAGTAAAACCGGGCAGCACATGACAATAAGAAAGTCGGTGATTTACAGCAAGTAATGTAATTGAGAAATGGGGAATTTGGTTTCATTTATCTTATTTGAGAACAATGTTCTGAGACTTTTCAGTCTCTCAGGTAAGCCCTGTTTTTTCAATTTGCAAAATAAGCAGCTATGTACCAGCAAGTACATAGCTGCTTTATTTTTTATTTTGCCTTGCATGATATGTGAAAAACCTAACCACTAAATATACTTTTTTCATTAAGTTATTCATTCATTAAGATATGTTATTTAAGAATCCTAGGTTCATTTGTCAGGCTGTGATGAAGATATAATTACTTATATAATATTTATTCTGAGCACTAGAAATCAATGAGAAGTATCCCTATACTTCCCTCCTACTTATACTCATGACCTTCTTTTTGAGAAGCTTTTCCCATTTTATTTCTTTCCTTGAAAATGGACTCCATTGGAAGATAGGGGGCTCTTCCTTGCTTGTATATTTCACTTTGTTTTTAGGAACATTAGCTGGCATCTATTTGATTTCTAAATCTTTCCTGAGATAATAAATGTCCAAAATGAAGTTCTATAGTGATGAGATCATTGTCCCTGAGTTTCCTCAGCAGAAATAGGGACCGATTCAAACTTCTCACTGGGATTAGAGGTAAACTACAGAAGACAAAAGGGAGAGCGGGTTAGTTGTATTTAATAAATGCGATTTTTAACTTATGCGACTTTAAACATCTATTTTACTTTTTTAATGGTACACATAGTAATTTCTTATAGTATCATATACTATATATATACACTATATGTATATATTTCTTATAGTATCATATACTTTAAAAATATGTAACCTTATTTTCTTAATTGCATGAGGAATGGAAAGTTTACAGATTGCATCTAGTTATCCCCACATGGGAAACTTCCCTCAGTTCTCTCTGAAATGAAATGTGCCCCTGAAGAGAGAACCATTGCAATATATTGATATAACACAGCAAGCCAAGAAAAACTGCCGTGATTAGGTGGCTTGAAGAGCAACCAACTAAAGAATTGAGCACTACATGTGCTTAACATGAATCCAGAAAAGTATTGCAAATATCTTAACGAGATGCTCAGAAAGTATTGTCCATAGTGTCATCACTGCAAATATTATCTGAAGTCTGAATCATGACAGCATAAGTGGGGTAACTATGAGGAGGTTTTGAATATCTGTTTCCCCGTGTGGAGATGTGCCTGAGTTGGTGAGAAATGAAGCATGTTCTGAATATCTCAAGGTTCTCAAAGTGATTGTAGGATTCACTTATTTTCACTCATTCCTATCCTTTTTTCATTAAACTGACGTTAGCTCTTAAACTCTTAGATACACAAACCTTTTTTTATTCACTATGTCGTGTGGGTTGTTTTAACTTTCCCTTTACAGAAAGTATTAGCATTGCAGACAAGTTTAGAGGATGTTAAATCTTGGCTTGCTAACAGGAGACTCAAAGATACTGCAATCTGGTCTCGGTATAATGAGCTCCTTTGTTATATTTAAATACTATCATACTATCCTATATACAGCAAAGCATTGGGATGTTTTATATTAACAATGCACCAGCACTAAAACCTCAGACAACTCTAAAAAAGCACTAATTATTATTATTAGTGTTTTACACTAACAATAAATGTCAAATGGAACCCTGCAAACAAATAACTACCTGTCACTAAGTGAATGAAAAGCAATCTTAGTAAAGTGAATTAAAACCCAAACAACAGAAAACTCAACAGGCAAACGCTGCTAGGGTGGCTTAGCTGGGTAGCTGATGCGGCTCCTGTTACGAGAAGAGCAGAACGTCCTTGGCTGTGACAGTCCCGGTAGCTGCGCCTGTTCCTTGTGGCGCAGGGCACCTGGTTAGTGGGAGGTTAGTGGGATATATGAGCTGATATCAGCTGTAAGAGACACTTAGTCATGGTAAAAAGATAGCGTAGAGCAGTGAGGATTTAGCTGTTTTATTTATTGTGTTGGTTGCAGTGCTGTGGAGTTTTATCAGTGAAAAATTAAAGTTGGGCACTGGAGTGTGTATTTGTTTTGGTGACATATTTCTCTTAAATTTTTCAAAGTATTTTGAGTGTCTTCCAAAGACTTATTTTTATGAATTGTACATTTTATTTTTCAATCTTCATTTATCTTTGATATCTGATTGACATTTTGAGGACACTCTAATCCTTTCTGCTGAAGAAAGCTCTCGCGGTGGCAGCTCTGGCAATCAACCTCAGAGCTCTGCTCAGGCTCTGTTTGTGATGGGGATGAGGTCTATGACTGAAGAGCTGAAAGGAATTGAGATCCAGTGGGTGTCAGGATATAGTTGAACAGACTTTATATGACCTTGTGTCTTTCATAATTGTGTTTATTGAAGGGCAGGCTTGCTGCCACCCCACTTTGAGTCCAGCCATCCACTGAGCTCAGTTAGGTTACGCTTCCTTAAAATGATACAAACTGGCTCCTAAATCCTTGGTTCAGATTGATTCACAGGCAGCAGTTTTCACATGTTTAATACAGGTTATCTAAGGAGATTTTCTGCAGAAGGTGTGAAAATGGGGAAAGATTCAGATGGCAGCAGCTCTTCTCAGAAGTAGATCTTCTAGAAAACTTCATTACTGTGTTTTGAGGTAGACTAGCAAATCGGAGTAGGTGAAAATGAGATGTCATCCGCAACTCAATCTACTTATTTTGTAATCTAAATCAATTCCAACTGTATTTTAGTGAGACGACTTAGCTCAGCCTTTCCTTCTTCCTGGGCTTACAAAAAAAAAATCTGAAGAATGTCCCAGGATGATGCTTAGCGCTAACAGGAACTGATGTTTGTACCCTTATGTGCCTACATCAAGTTTAAGACCAAACACAGGTGAGTAGCTGACCTTACATGTCCTCATCTCTTTCTGGCTTTGATTTTTATTTTATTTTTTCCCTTCTTAAGTTCTGCCTGCTGGAAACAACAGTATTACAAACACCCCGTTCACAATGGGTTCGTGACTGGAGTGATCTATGTTATGATTTATATTTAGTACTTGCCAAATCATTCTTGGTAGGTCTGTCTGCTCTGAGTATGAGTAATGGGCGGTGTCTACAACTCACCTAAAAATGAAAAAAATGTAGATTGCTGTATTCAAAATCAGAAGGGAAAAATATCTATGAAAATTGCCTCTTATTTGCTTTCACCATTTAATGAATGCGTGGAGAGTATGGTGGTTTTCTTAGTATTTTGAGCTTTTTGTCAGGATAGAATTGTCATGCCCCAAAGCGCACTTTTTCCTCAGCGATACTGACAGCTCTTGATAGTTTTAACCTGATCTTACTCAATCAGTGTTTAGCTAAAATGATGAGGAAGAAGCAAGTCTTATACTGACAGATTAACAGGAAAACCTTGGGTCAGAAACTCAGACTAGCCCCATCTACAAGTTTTCTAAAACTGAATCTGATAGGGGCAAAACTCCAGCTCCTGTCATCTGAATCTCTTCATAACACCAGGGAAGAATCTACAACTTTACTTTGGAAGACCATGCATATGTATGTGTGTATATAGAAATATATTTGATTGTCTAGAACTTAGTTTGGGAGCTTGTTCATACAACGGCATTCTAAATAAATGATAAAATGCAAATCCAGAAGTGAGTCAGGTTGCAGGAGGAGCATGAGCACTTGCACAGCCAAGCTAGAGGTTGATATTGCCCCGAGTGCATCTTCCTGCTAAGCATGGAGCTAAATCCCATTCTTGAAGACCTCCTGCTCTGCAGACTGAGGGAAGAGAAGCCTGGAAATAGGCTTGTGCCCAGGATTCCTTTTCCACAGAGAACTCTTTCAAAATTTCCCACCAGGCGTCAGCAGCTCTTTAAGCCGTGCTGTCTATTTTGAGTTTTATTTAGATTAACAAATTCCACACCCTCGCATACAAAAGCAGAATAGAATGAAAACACAAGCTGCCCTAACAGAGCAATATCCAACAAACATTATGCTACTCAGAAATATTTGCTGTACAATCCTCCCCACAAAAGGGACTTGTTCAGCCAAAAGATGTCAGATAGCATCTTGCTAAAAGCAATGGTGCCAGTGGAGCTTGCTTCCAAGTTCATGCAGCTGATTTTTTTTCCCTCCGTTTGCTTTATACTGAGAATATCAGCCTTTTATTTCTCTAAATCTCTGAACTTAAGAAAATGAGATCGATGGACTTTATGCTGGACTGTGTCTGCTAAGGAAATGGAGATGATATTACGGGCAGTAGGGCCTGCTGCTTTCTATTTAACAGATACAGTGTCTTCTACAGGTCAGCTTAAAAATGCACGGTGTTGCATTTGCTCTTTTTTACTCAGGCTTCCAGAAACTCATGGAGTGGAATTTTAGAAAAACAAAAATACCGTGTGGCTTTTTTTTATGCAGGACTGAGAGAACTTGGGCACTGAACTCCCAATTATTTTGAACAATCCTCTTGAATTTGTCTGCAGGTATCAGTAGACAGCATTTTTAGGCATTCATGCCATTTTAAGTTTTTCTTCATTTAGTTAATGGAAACAATAAAATGTTATTTATGGTAATTTTTTTTTTTTTTTTTTTTTTTTAATATGTTTGGGTGACTAATGCAGGATATTTGTGATGAAACTCAGAACTGGTATAAAATAACCAAAGCTCCAGTCTGGGCTGGTATTGATGGTGTTTTCCAGTCTGTTAGATGCATTTTCTTTCTCTTCCTGCTTTCTTCCCAAATCTTTCCTCTTCCATCTCTCCTTTGTTTCTGCCATTTACTTCATCATTAATTCAGCCTCCCTTCTCTCTATTATTGTCAAGTGTTTCTTTATTGCTGCTTTTCTAGATTTGTTCCCGCAATGCATGCAATGATGACCATGAAGTTCTTGGTGTCTTCAGCCTGTGCCTAGTGTAAGAGTGATATGATTTGCCACAGTAACTTTTTGGGTGTCTCTTACAAAATGTTTTTAGTACCTGTGAGGATATCTTAGACCACTGCTGATCAAATGTAACTCCAAGACACCACTGCGTAGCTCAAAATAATTGTCCAACTAAATCTCCTGGACACTGGAAAGCTGAGTCTGCTGCATTCCCACTCAGTCTCCTCCCTAGTTCCCACACTGGAGTGGTTTGTCCAAGCTCTTACAGCTCTTTTTTAGACAATATTTGAAAACCTGGAACAGTAATGTAGGAATTTTAGGTCCCTGACTACTGAATCTGGCTTTTGAGGGACAACATCACATAATGTACTTCTAAGTTCATTAAATTCTATCTGACAGTTGTCCCTTAGTTTGTTTTGTTTCCACTGCTTTTCTACAATTTATTGTCCTGAAAGTGTTATTTACCAGGGCAGTGCTAATCTACCTCCCAGTATGTCTGTAGGTAGCGTCGTTTCACCTTTCAACCTCACTTCTAGGGGAAGCAAGAGAAGCTTTTTATTCTCCTTGGTACGCTTTAGACTAAGAGCCTTTTCTGCACCTATTCCTGTTTTAGTTCATTTATTTTGGATATACCTGACCAAAGTTGTACACGAGGAGCTATTTCACATCAACTGGTTTAGCTGCTTCTGGAAATGCTTCCTCCTTCCCTTTAAATGTTCAGGATACTTTGAGTCCTGATCCAGGCCCTGCATTGCAGGGGGACCTAAACTTTGAAATCACAGGTTAGCGATGTGGATATTCTGTAATATTCCAGGTGAGGTCTATCTAGTCCTGCTTTGGCATTATGATTTCTTTATCTCTATTTGTGTATGTCTTGGCGTTAACCTCCTTGCCTCATGCCTGTTGTTTGTGGCTGTCATGTGAATATGTCTTGCCTCTTTTTGTAGTAGCCCTGTGACTGCGCAAGTCTTGCCCTTCTTGGGTTTTCCACGGGTTGTTTTTGAATTACAGAAATTATCATTACTGGTCTCAAGCATACGATTTTGCAATTTGTCCTATTTCCTTTATTCCTGTTTTTAATCATCTGGTTCTTCCTGTAGAGTCTCTACTCCCCTCCATGATATAGTTCCACCTAACTTTGTCATCAGCAAGACATTTTTCTGCTTCTTGGAACTCATTTAATATTTTAATTAATAAATACATATACATGCTTGCTGCTGGAAGTGATTCTTACAAATGAGCTTAGGGCCTTGAACTGTGAGAATGTGATTATAAGAAAGAAGAGGCAAAAAGCTTTTCTATTTTTGTTAGTGTTTTTTCTTCAGAAGTCCTGTCCCTAGATTTGGTTAAATTAAATGGTTAAATGATATGATAAGGATGGATTTCCCTTACTGCCCCAAGAAAAAAATGGGAGTAGAGAGGCCAACTTCCTATATGCTTTCTGAGCCTCTTTAAGTAAGATAGTTCTATGTTTGCTACCAGTGCTAAACTTTTTCTAGTAAGGGGGGGAAAAAAAAGAAATGAATCCCTCAGTGAACCACCTGCATGAAAGTCCAGTGCTATTTCTTTGATTTACTGAGGAATATTTGTGTAGAAGTTGCCACACAGCATTTTAAGTGGGGAGGAAGCAGAGGTGCTTATACAGAAGCAATTGTAGAGCCAAGCATTTCAATCCATTTATCAAAACAGTCATGGCTCCCATCTGAGGACAGGTGGAATAATAAATATTGAGCAAAAGCCTCAACTAGATCCAAAGCATTTTATTAAACAAATTTTTTTAAGTGACTATCTTTCAGTTCTTGCCAACTTGCTTAATAATTAAAGCAGTTGCCCATCTATTTGCTGACCATGGCAGACTTCTGCAAAGGTGTTTATTGATCTGAAATGTAATTTTAGGTGATATGCTTTTGCATTATTTCTTAGATACTCAAACAATGTTTAGCTGAAATTGCATTAAACAGAAATTTCTCGAAAGAAATATAATTTCAGAGGTAACTTAAGGGCCACTGTGTTTTGAAGACCAAAAATTTTCTGGTATCTGCAGAATTTCAATATCACTAATTTAACTGGGGGTAACAGTTAAGAGAATGGGGGGGTGGGAAAACAGCTAAATTATTCTGTGATACGGTTCTGTTACAGATGGGGAAGAATCTCACTTTTACCTTGGATGTGATTTTCATAATTGTCTGGGGAAATGGATATTGGTAGAGGTCAAAAAACTTGACTTCCCAAATTCTAGCATTGGATTTGTTATGTTAATTTGGAAGGCACATGAAAACAGAAAAGACACGATTGAATTTAGTTGTGCAGTGAAGATCCCTTCCACCCCAAAAGCATGAGGCCCCTGTGTTCAAACTGCTGCTTCCACAAAAAGTGCAGCCTGTTCCTTACTGAAATGCTGTCTGCAGGGGCAGCCAGTGAATCCGATGGAAATACCCATGCACTGTCACCAGGTCATCACTGGCGAGTCCCTCTCCTAAGCATTAGAGGAGCAACAGGATAGGTGCATCCTATATTGCTGCTGCTTTGCTTCTCCTGTTCAGCCATATTTCAATTTATATATCTCTTATATCAGTTCATATAAATAGATTTATATATCTCATATAGCTCTACTGACTGGCTTAGGATGGTTAGGTTTACAGACCCTATCCTGTTAATCTAGTAGAGGACTGTCTCAAATGCAGGAGGTAGCGCTGATGCCTGGGTGATCTGTGCAGTGATCTAGCAATGCTCCTGATGTTGTTCTGAGGGGCAGAACTGGCTTTTTAGGATGAGCAAGCTCTAGTTCTGTTCATCTCGGTAGTTTTATATTTTCTCTCTAAATTTTTATTTTTAGAGCCCATTTTATTTTGAATCTGCCTGCTTTTCAGTAAAGGGCAAGAGCAGAGTTTTTGTGTTTGCATTTTCCTTTTGGGGTCTTTGAACTAACTTCTCACTACACCTCTGGTTGGTTTCATAGAGAATCTTCTGTCTCTTCTCATTCCCTGTCACCAGCTTCTGTCAATAACATCAAATCTTGGGTATAGCTAGTTCTGTCTTTAGCGGAGGTAGCTTTTTCCTAGTTTAAACCTCACTGTGTCAAGGGAATCTCTGTTACTGGGACCATCAATTTTGATTTGTGTATCAGTAGTGTTGTCTCAGTAGCCAGAGGGTATGGCAACAAGGTTTTCCACAAGCTTTTATTGGTCGTGTTGCTGGAGGTTTGTTTCAAATTAGCTTTAGTCTCATAAAAGTACAGTATAATGTTATTTCCCACTTGTAAACAAAATGGTGACTAATTATTGCAGTAAGCAAAATTGCACAGTTCGCTCCTAGAGTTTCGGTGGAGCTCTAACACCGCAAGTGCTTGAAGGTTTTCAGTCACCTTTTTCCACTCTTAAGGCCAAGTGCAGCACAGGAGGCTGGAGAGGGACCTGCTTAGAGCAGTTACAAATTCGGCTGCCACTGAGCCTTACCCTTAAAAACAGAGCTGAGGGCCTTGGCGACGGGACGGTTCCTGTGCTGGAGACAGACTAATGCCACAAAACTCAGATTCATACCAAGAGTCAAGCAGCTCAAAGTTAATTAGTGATTCAATCTAGAGATTTATTTTAGCTCATTATAGATAGTCAAGCTGTTTGCAAGATGCAGGGAGCAGATTTGGTTGGAATATAGCAATTTAGTCCTTGGCATTTTTGAATCCACGACGGCTTTGGCTTTTTTAAATATCAGTGACTATTTCTAGAAGGTTATAAGATACTTGTGACTTGAGATTTTTAATACAACTTTTATGGGATACACTTTCAAAAATTGCAATTGATAGCTAGAAATGCTTTTTGAAGGCAAAAAAATACCATTATCTCTAACATGATATCTTTATGCATGATATACCATACATAGTGCATGAGGATTAATATAATACAAAGTAAATGTGCAAGTGTTCCTGATTGGAACAGGAGCATTTCATATCCACTTTGCATCAGTGTAAACAGATGCAGGAGGCAGAGGGCAAATGGTGGAAATGTATCCAGCATAAGGGCTTCAAAGAGCAGAAGGAAACTGATTAATCTTTTGCTATCTTACAACTTCGTGGAAGCGTTTTTCTTAACCCACATACTTATAATCCATACTCCGTGTATTGCAATTGCAGCTCACTTGTATCCTCTAAATGTGAAATCCATGAAAGCTACCTTGCTGATGTCCCTTTAAAATCAACTTAAACCTGACTTTGTAATTTACACCACTGTTTGTCACTATTTAATTTTCTCTGACACTCCCATTAGTTATATCTCTTCACATCTGTTCTGAATTTATCCCTTTCAATTTAATTTATTATTACTTTCAATGCATAAAAATCTGAACCAGGAACAAATTGTCCAGGTAATAAGTCCCATCCTCTGGCATGCTTATAACCAAGAATTTGTTGACACTTCCATTATATATCCTGGGGTGCAGGAAGCAGTTTAGTATGCTGCCAACCCAATGCTTAAAGTGCAGAGAAGGTTAAGGCTGGGATAAGAAGTATATAAGCTTTTTTGTACAGACTGGATGATTTTCTTAAGGGAATGGTAAAAATTAATGTTACACTCATACAAAATCAAGACGACCTTCAGGAAGAAAAGATTTACAATGTCCTAGATAGTAAGTCAGCATCTGCTCAATAAGTTCATGTGAGGAGGCTACGATGCAGCTGTTGAATCGATAGAGTGAGAAACAACTTGAAGGCAGGTTTCTGAGGGCAAGGGAGGAAAAGTATGAGAACAACTGAGATGTGCCCCAGGTTCCTCAAAGACAACAGAAATCTGAACTGAATTTTGGGGAAGGTTAAAAATGAAGCTTTGTAGTTCTCAGGTTTCCTTTAGTGCAAGAAGAGCCATTGATTTGCTTCGGACGCGAGACTTAGTAGGAGAAGAAGAATTGACTTTAATACGTTAGGTTTTGCAGGAGGGCTGTATCTGCTGTATGGTAACAGCTGCTCCTTGTGCCTCTGAGCAGCCTACAGTGGTTGTAGCACAGGGCCTGGCCCAGGGCTGTGATGGGTGAAAATACCTGAGTTCAGCACACAAGCTGGCTGGTTTGTTACATTTTGGGGAGCAAAGGGTTGAGGACTGATCCTGCTGCAGTTGGAGGCAACTGCACTATTTGACTTCTGGGGCAGAAAACGGGAAGTGGCTGCTGCAGAGCAGCCTGTGGAGCAGCAGCCCAAATCCCTGACTCTGGAACATCCTGGCGAGGTTCGTTTGGAGTGAGGTCTCTGCAGCAGCTCACTGGTCCTCATTCAGAAATGAGGAGATGGGAGGTTCCAACACAGGATCCCGGTGCAGCCTTGGGACAAGTGAAATATTTTGAAGATGATGTTTAGCAGGTAGAAGGGGTGGACAGGATGTGAAGATGCAAAATCTTTACCGGAAAACTACCCGGTGACTCTGCTTTGACAAAGCACACCGGATTATTCATTCTGTGGGAAGGTGAAAGTCTTTGCTTTTGAAACTGTGTCTTAGTGAATAATCTGGAACGTTATGAAAACAGTGAATTCATCTGTTCATGAATAGTGTGGATATTTTCGCTTTTGTGCCATACCCATCCATAGCAATATTTTTTGTATTAAATACTGTGAATCCACTTCACCTGTCAGCACTATTCAAAACACAAAATGCTGCATGAATAGGAAGGATGTTCTGGGATCTCTCAAATGATTACTGTTGCTAGGAAAACCACTTCCTGATATCTTTGTGCTTGGTGTCTGTGTCTCTCTTTGTGTACAGCCTTCAGTGACAGGCAAATTCATATCAAGGCATAGGGAAGAAATAGGAAAAGTTTAGAAATGTTTGAAGAACACTGCTTAAAGTTAAAAGGCGGATGTCATTGCAAATAATAGTTAAGAGTTATGATTTCATTCCTGTGTGGGATTACTGGCGTTAAATTGGAGGCAATTGCAGTGCTGGTTATGCTGTGGATCTGATGCAGGCTTGGGTTGCATTAAAGCTGAAAATTGTTAGGACCTCCACAACGCAGCTAATGTATTTTGTGCAGTAATAACAGACTCGTTCTGAAGGGTCGCAGACACTGGCTTCTGGGGGGCTTGCTTATTTTTGTTTTTTAAAGCAAGCTTTTATGAGATGTAAAGGCTTACATTAGCCGGAGGGGCATACAGAGGTTTGTATTTTTTGGTATGCGTGTACAAGCTCAGAAATCATGGGTATTTAACCCGCTGTGATTTAATGTGCTGATACTTGTAAGTATCAGATAATAAGAGGAAATAACATTCTGAAAGTCATGGTGTGAAGGGGAACTTTGACTTAAATTGCAGAAGACATTGAGGTTTGTACCATATTCTAAGCATAGTAATGTTCTGGCTATTTGAATATCACCTTTAATTGTGCCCTTATATCATGGATCTTAAATTAGGGGACTGTTATCATCCCCATTTAAAGAGTAAACCTGCAGTGAGCAAAGTTAGTATTAGAGGAAAAAAGGATCCGCTCTGCAAGCTCCTGCTGCAAGCAGCCTCTTGCAGCTGCTCTCGCTGCCTGCTGGGATTTCCATACAGGTGAGCCGGGATGTGTAGTGCTCCCTGCTGCTAAACCTCAGGACTCACTGGGGAGCAAAAGAAACTGAATTATCCAAGTTAAAAATATTAATGAGAATGTAGGTTGATGTTTTCAAAGGAGCACGGAGTAGCTAAAGCTAATGAGAACATCTGCAACTCTTGGTAGGGAAAAAAAATATTGCTTAAAAAAGTTTGGTATTTTCATGTAAATTCTTCTCTCCATTATCTAGTTCTTAGTGTCTGCACCCACCCCATATTTATTAACAAAAAAAAAAAATCTAAAAAAAAAAAAAAAAAAAGTAGTTTCTATAAAAGAAGGTATTTTCTATCTGAACAGAATAGTCTTTAACAAACAAAAAGTTTTGCTAGTGCTTTCAAGTAGATCTCAGAGATCCTTTGGAAAGCCTGGCCAAAGGCACAGATTTTTATCTGCTTTGTCATCCTAGATGAGTTGTGCATTTGCTCTGTAGCTTATTTTTCCCAGCTTGAGGTTAGTATATAGCTCCACACTTCAGTACGGTGATCTCCGTCCACTGAGGCCAGTGCGTCACGTAGATGTTAAGTCACATCAGCCACTGCTCATCTACTATTGCCTGTAGCGGAACCTCTAAAATCTTTCAGCCAAATAACATCTATAAAGAGGCAGTTGATAGTGATGTGCTAGTGATTCCCTTCTCTGGCCCAGCTATGGAGTGTATCTGTTTAAGGCCAGCTATGGAGGTTGGGCCTTTCTATCTGAAACCTCTTAGGTTTTTCTTTGAAGCCTCTTGGATGGGATTTTGTTCAGTAAACCACCTACCATCACATATCTTTTTCCTGAGATTTGCTGCCACCAATGCTCTTCTGTTGAGGGCAAATTCACTTCTAAGATGTGATGAATTTGTCAGTTCTACCAACAGAATAAGAAGATGCAGCTGGACAGGGCAGATCTGGCTACTTGATAGATCTAATAGTTTTTAACTCTTTCACGTGATTTGAATTAGCCCAAGTGTACCATTCCTTCCCAAGCTGGATTTGCAGTTCTCCTGGCTGCCTGAGGAGAACAATGGCTCCCACTGGATGCTTTGTCCTATTTTTTTCCACTCTCTGGCTGTAACATCCTTTTAATAAACCAGCTCCCAGCCAAGTACAGTCCTTCCCCAACACATTCTAATTCTTTAAAATAGCAGAAAATTTATTCTGTTCTCCTGGGTCTTTAAGTCCACATTTTAAAATTTGAGGCGAGTAAGCAGAGTATACTGTGATATAGCCCCAAAAAGGGGATATCTCACATTTTAAAAATGAACTAGCTTAACAGTTTTAATGATTTAAAAAGTAGTTATCAAATGGAAAAGTTTGTGTGCGGGGACTATGGATGAGAGACTTTTTCTGACTTTTCATTCACCAGTGCTTCACTTCCCTTCCTCTTTTCTTTTATTACTACTTATATTATTTGTTTTATAGTCTAGTGAACTTGGAGGATAAATTCCTTGTGTGCTTGGTATTGTAGAAGAAAACAACATTAAAACATAGCTCTAATTTATTTACAGTCTAGTGAAAACCAAGAAGGACAAGTAGCAAAGGGTGGTGTTGGACCAGGGGCAACAAGCCTATGGCTGTGGGAGCTGGTGTCAGAGGCTAGAGCTCAACGTGGGATTTTTAAGGCCTAACTTGATGGGTTTTTGGAGTTTTGCTTTAAGACTTCTCTAGTTTCCTCTTCTCTATGGTTTCTTTGTTCATCTTGTGTTCAATTTATTCCTTTTTCTCTATCTTCTTTAGGAGTGCCAGAAAATAATTAAAACCCATCAAATAGTATAACTAGTTTCTCTAGGATATCCGAAAGAATATGTGACACTTGCTCTCCTAGAATTTCAGTCTGACTGAATTCCTTCCCTTTTTTTCCCTTGTATGCAGGAGTCCAAAGCTTTAAAATCATTATATGGTAAATTTACCCCCACCCACTTATTGCTTTTGCTCCCACTTTCCTTTTTTTTCTGCTAATGAGTCATGATATGTAATTACCTTCTGTCTTTACTGTATTTAGTGAACATGCCAGTACAGAGTGATTTAAGAAAATACAAAAAAAGCATAAGGAAAAAAAAGGCAAGGAAACAAGCAAGCATCCAGGACTGCTTTGGCTCCCACTCACCATTTTTGTTCTTGCCAAGTCTAATGAATATTGCTTTTTCTCTATAGCAGTTTGAAGGAGGAATAAGTAAACTTGTATTATTACATTTTAATGAATGTTTGTATTTTAATATGTAATTTTTCAGTGGGCTATCAGGTTTTACTGGACACTTAAAGCGGCTGTGAATTTGAAATGTATCCCAGCTCTCCCTGAATCTGTTCGTCTCTAAATCTGTTATCCAGCCTTGCTCTGCATTTTAGTCAGAGTTATGCAGAATAACCTAGGTGAAGCAGCCAGCGAGTAGGGTGTGATGTGGGGAGGACTGATCATGGGTTGGGGTTTGTTTTTCATCATGACCCATCTCTTCTTCTGCTGATTTCATTCCTAGCAATAGGAGATGGTTTTATACCTCCAAACCTCAGCCTGAATTGGGAAGTGCACATCAAAGCCACGGCCCTGCGGAAGTGCCATGCGCGCCAGATCCCCCTATTTAAGGTGTTTTTGCTGTGTGTAGCTGTGACTGTGTCCTGAAGAAAGAGATGTTTAGGGCTGCTTATTAAATACTGGGAACCAGAAGTTCATTGTCACTTTAGGAATTTGTTTTTAAGGATTGTTTCTTCTTAGTGACATGGGGAAGAATGTAAAAGCCAGCGCGCTCAGCCCCTGAATAATAAATGATTGAATAGCAGAAATTCAATAGGGCTTTTTCTGTGAATAAGATGGCAAAGAAAATAACCATTTCTTTGGGATAGCTCATCCATTTGTGGATAGCTGCTTTTTGTAAATAAATATCTTGCCACCTGCCATTCTGATCCTGGAGTTGTTGTGTAATTTCCAGTATTTTGTGATGGATTCTGAAATGAGTTTTATGGAGGATGTTGTTTAAAATAAGCAAAAAGAGTAAGAAAAGAAAAAGAACTTACATCAAAGATATCAACGTTTTTCCTCTCTCTGCATGTTTCCCCTGAATATGGAGTTGGCAAACTCTCAAATCACTTTATCATGTTTGAACTTGGAAAAATGTATGATAATACCAGCTGAGCTAATATTTAAAGAGCTCTTCACTTCAGATTTTTTTTGTCTCTCTGTTCTTTGAGAGTTTTCTGACAGGCACTGAGGCTGAATGGCCAAGAGAGGGAGGCACAAAGACATGTGCTCCTGACCTGGGTCTGCAGCAGCCCCTTCAGGATTCCTCCGAGCTACATTTGTGGCCGCAGTCTGGGACTGCTGTGGTAGCAGGTATCAAGCAGAGCACCCTACAGGCTTCCCTGTCCCTGTGCCACCTCTCCAGGATCCCCTGGAATCCCAGCGGACCCTTCAGAGGTCTCCCCATTGCTGGGCTCACCACCAGCAGTCGCAGTCCGAGGGTCTGGTCTGGTTGGAAAGCTCCCCCTTGTCCATATAATGCAACACATTGAGGTGTGTTGTGCTTTCCCCAGTGGGTGTCTTTTTCTCTTTTTTTTTTTTTTCCTTTAATGTGTGTATCATGGTGGTAGCTTCATCTAGCTGCAGATTTGACAAGCTCAGGGAAAGCTGGGAAGTGGCACTTTGAAGTTCAGTGGAGAGGGGTTGTCAGTGCATTAGTGGCGTGGGGTTTTTGTTTCTTTTTGACTTAAGAAACCCGTAAGGAAGCCTTAAATGTGAGTTCAATTGATAGTAGGAAAAGGTGGCAGGAAAAAATAAATCTTCGAGATCCTGTCCTCAGGGGCTTCAGACGTCTAGGGGTTGCTTTGGAAATGCTCTGTGCTTGCAGTGGGTGAGTAGCAAATGCAGCTTGGTGGTTGGACTTTCACTTGCTCATCCTGTTTGCCACTGCACCAGACAAACAAATCAGGTTTTGGCAGGTGATCCCTGGAGACTTTTCTCTAAAAGGCTTAAAAGGTTAATAAATCCTCAAAATCAAGTGGGCCAGAGAGATAAGGAGGTTTTGGCTGTGCCTTCATATATGGTCTGAGCTTGGAAGTGTTGAGTATTATCAGCTTCTTCAGCACCCTGGAGTTGTGAACGCTCTGGCATGACTTTAGGATCCTTGACCTTTATCAGATCCAACCTGCAGTGTTTTTATTTCTGGGTCTGCAGTCAACATAAGGGTTACCTAGGTCATCTGTAGGTGAGGTTCTCCTCTTCTCCTTGCAACTATTTTGTATCTTAATCCCAACTTGGGGGAGTGAAATGTGGCAACCTTAAGTGTATAATTTCCTTCCTATTACATTATTTCTTCCAGTACAGGAGGTACCAGTGTTTGTCATTTAGGAGTGTCATATCATTACATTGCATATTGCAGTGTAATGATGTGAAATGATTAAATGACAAAATGCCAGTTCACTGCCAAAAATTTAAAGTAGCATAGTTTTATTTGCAGATGGAAAAGCTATTATTAATTTCTGTATGGGTTTTGCCAGTTGAAATAACATGGGCAGACTGAAAAGGGAGGTGGATACAATCCTTTTCTTAATTTGAACATGAAGAGTAGGGGTAATGTCCACCTATGGTCCTTTCCTTAGAGTATCTGTCCAGTGCCACTGGTATGACCATATATCAACTTAGTCTCTGGCAGAATAATGATAGCAGATATCAAAATATGGTCTGTCCCTCACTTTGTGTGAGGGGAAAATTCAGCTTCAACAAATGGTTTCTGGGAAAAGCAGTGCAAGCCTTTTTTTTGTTCAAAATTGCTTCTTTCTTACCGTTAGTATTAATAAATGCTTCTTGCTGGATTAAAGGTAATCCAGTTGTGGCACCAAAACTGAGTGTGCCTCAGTATTCAAAAAGGATGGTGAGACTGAAGACAGGATAGATAATGGGAGTAGGTGCCTAGAATTTGAAAAATATGTATCCAAGGTTAAAACAAATGAAAAATTAATTGAAAATATGGAGCTAGATATGAAATTGGAGAAAATAGTGCAGGTTTACCAAAGGCAGACTAGGGGAATATCTACTCCCATTAAGTGCATCTCCTGAGACTCCAGAATATCGCATGCACTGTTCTCAACCAAATGAGTTCAAGCAGTCAGATGTGAAGAGAAGGCCTGCTAGTACGCTGAGTGGGGAAAATAGTCTACTAAAAGTTAGCAATACCATATAAAAACTTGGCAAAACCAAGACTCAGAGGGTATTTGATTGCTTTCTCAAAACAGTGAGTGAACATAAGGGAGGCAGAGGAGCTCTTTAAGAGACAGCGTTGGCACAGGAACAAATAACTCGGCCCTGAAATTGAATCCATTTCAACTGGAAGTTTTGCCATCGAGGAGGTGTCTGTGGAACAGCAATTTGATATTAATGGAGGACGAAATGCACAGTGTTCAAGTGGAGAATATGTGCATGAAAGGGCTTATGTAACGTGGCTGCTGCTGTTTTGCTCTTTATCCCTTGAGTCTCTTCTCCCATCTAATGGGAGACTGAACTTTCTACTTGTGTTTCCTTGTTCAAGGAGGAACGCAGAGAAGTAGGCAGCAGGATGGGCATATCCGCCAAAGGTGCAAAGTCAAATAATCTTTGATCTTTAGAGAAAAAAAAAAAAAAGCAGCTTTCTGCATCAGATGTGGGAAGTCTTATCTTGCAAGGAGGATATGTGTAGTTATGTGAATCTGAGAAGACAATATTGGGTATCATTTCATTTCTAAGTAGCAAAATATTTGAAATAAAATAGGTGAGAGCTGCAACTAGTTTATTGGAAATGGGTCTGGCCATCTAGCCTTTTTTTAATGCAAAGAAAGACACATCTAAAGTATTCATCTTTCTGATTCTCAGCTTTTTGGAGAACTGTTTGGCTATTTTCTCCAGATAACAGTACTTTGATATTCCTCCAAGTTTAGTTCAAGCTAATGGTCTCTAGGTCAAAATATCAGTGGATGAGTGATGAGAAATTGTGACTGGAAGGTCCCAGATCAGGCGAACGGGTTGTGGTTGTGAAGGTGCAGGGTCATCTTCCATCCTGACTGTTGCTTGAGGGGGAGATGACTGGAGATGCATAGGTTAAAGCTGACATAATGACACGGTGCCTACAGCTACACACGTGTTTGTGCTTTGCAGGGCTGGGGCCTTAGCCAACAACTCACATATTTCTCTGTATATAAAAACAGAAAATAAGGTGATGCAGGTGCTTATAAATTAAAACTTAATAAACACTATAGCATTTTGGGATGTTTCTGTCCTAAAATCTTGATGGTTTTAGTTATTTTTTGCAGAGTTTTATTCTGCTTTTGTTTTATTAATGTACTATGTGCTCAGAGTAAAAGAGGAAAAAGCAGGCAAGAAGTTTGTATTTATATTTTATTAGGTTTCTTTGACATGTTGAAAGTCACTTGTCTGTTATAAAAAGTAAGGTAACAGGAAGCCATCCCAAAACAATAATAATTTTACAGTTTTCTAAACAATGGTAGCATGTTTGCCAAGATGGCTAGTAATTGTTTGGACCTGTCTTTTTAGCCTGACATTGTTTCTAAGAAGAGAAAACACAAGAGACAGGTTTCCACTTCTAGCACATTGGCAGAAGTACAGAAACCCCATTCTTAATGTGATGAGACTCATAAATGGACAACTATTCAACTAATAAAACTGTCAAAAGCATTCATTGTACATGTGGCTAAAAGGTTAGATGTTTGAAAGGCATCGTCATGCTAAATATACTCTTTTATGTATGGACTGACTTCCCATTAATTTATTTGTCTAATAGCTGAATTATGGCACATGTGTGATAGACTTGATTTTTTTTTTACTTGTGTTTTTCAGGTTGAAGCAAAATAAAATAAGAAACATTATGCTTTGTCTTTATTACAAGAGAAGAAAAAGCATTACTTTGTGCAGTAAAACGTGCTATTCTAAATCAGGTTGTTGATGGTCTCTTCTCCCACAGACCCTCAGTGCAGACAAAATACTTTGAGGATATATAAAATATATTTTGAGAAAGTATATCCACTCTGAGATCCTGTTCTTTACATTGGGGTGGCAAAACGTATTAGACCTTTGAAACCAGACACACACTTGGTAACAGAGGCCTCCAGGCTGCGTTCAGGGATAACTGATGCTGATCCAGGACCTCCAAAGCAGTGTCCTGCCATGCCCACAAGCTGCTGCTGCACTTAAATGTGGCATCAGTTCTTGCTCTAGTTCTATTTCCTGCCTCTGCAAATACTCTCCCTTGAGATGGCCATGCAGAGTAGAAAGACTTTGGTCCCTGATAGGGAAAAGCTGCTGCTAATTTCTGTGGCGTGACCCAGCACGGAGCCTTGTCTGCCCTGGGTGCTGCTCCTGACAAGTAACCAGCCTCTAACGGTTCATGCTCAATCATACAGGAATAGAAAGTGTTCAATAACTTAAAGAATCAAAGTATGAAGGATGAGAGAGTGCCCTTAATTTCTCTTGCCTCTTTTTCGGTAAAAATGAATGACACTGACTTAGGGAAAGAAAATGGCCCATATCTGTCCCTGCCACAATTCTGACGGTTCTTGTGGCTGTGCAGCAGGAGCAAAGCAGATTCCTGCCGTTAGGGACTGAGCAGTAATGAAGGACTGAACCCTCGTTAGCCTCGCTTTCCTTCCCTGTGCTGAAGTCAGTGTATTACAGTCTATTTCCCTAAAAATCCAAGGGCAAGAAATTATCCTGTACCGACCGTATTGTCACGACTGGTTATACCAAGAAAAAATTAAACTTCAAGATTTTCTTTTAAACAAAGCAAACAGTTTAAAGAATACCTCACTCAATCCAGAAAAACAGCATTTCTTTATTTTGTACAGCACTGCTTTTATCCAGAAAGATACCTGCAATCATCTCATCTGTATTTCAATTGTTGTACAGTTGATCACTCTTGTGCACATAGGAAATGATATTTTATATTGGAGTATTTTGGGTTCTTGTTTTTGGAGAGTATTCTTAATTTCATTCCTTTTTTTTACATGTGTCATACTCTGATAAAGAAAATAAATTTATATATATCTTTTAAGGGAGATTTTATAGACAGCTTAGTTAACTGCATTATGTAGGATTCATTAACTGCATTATCTAGGGTTTGGAAAGAGTGACCCAACATTAATCAAATAATATTTTTGAATGCTCAATTTTGGCTGTAAAATAAGTGTAAAATTGTACTACTTTAATTGAAAATGTTTTCTTGAACTAATCATTGTGGAATCATTGCCTTGAAAGATGTTCAGGGACAGACACAATCAGAAAGATTTTTTTTTTTTTTTTCTTTTAAGTCACCATTTTAGGCTGAAAGTGTGAAAGTGTCTGGAGCTGGCTACACCCAACCGTTTGATCAAAAACAGGAAGCTTTTTTATGGGTGAGAAGACAATTATTTTCCTTTATGTAACATAGTCATAAGGCCATAGGAACCTCCATGTACTGTTGACATTGGGAAGACTACAATCTTTAGAATAATCTTTTACATGTGATAGGGGCAGATTTTTTTAAAAAACTTGAAATTGTATCATGACTTCTTCTGTGGTTTGAGGAAAATGTGTCTGTACACAACTTCTGAACGTGATTGCTGCTTTTATCATAGTTCTTCCATTGCACTTACAAGTATTGGTCTTCAACTTTATGTAAAGAAAATGAGTTGATACACTCCAAAAGGTGCATGTGTGGGTATATATGTGTGTGTGTGTGTATGTATATATGTGTGTGTGTATGTATATATGTGTGTGTGTGTATATATATATAAATAAATAAATATAACAAGGAACAGTTTTCTCAGCTCAGATTATTTAGGTAGCTTGGGGCTAGCACTCCAAAGGTCAGAAGGCTGCCTGAAGTAACTTGTGTAACTTTTTCACTTGCTGTTAATTTGTTGAGGATTGAAAATACTGGATTTACAGAGCCCCAGTAGTACATGTGGATCTTTTAAGACCTGTTTCCATACTGGATTGTCATGTCACGAGATGAGCAAGAAACAAGCGTGCATGGCTCTGGCAGCTGTACTGGGTGGCTGCATGGGTACGTAGCAGAAAAATAAAGCAGAGGTCTCCTATGGAAAGTGAATTTAGGAAGACCTCCTTGGACTGTCTACCAGGAGGTTATTAACTGGAAACTGGAATGAAAGCATCAGTTTTATCACTAAGGAGGCTTTATCTTCGAGATGATTAAGTGAGAATGAAATTGAAAATTCTGCCATTGTAAGCACTGAGTTGCCAGAGCATGTTCTTTAACTGGAAAAGTTCCCTTTGCCCTCACCCACTCATGGGTGATGCTGGTGATGAGCGAGTGTGTTACCTGCTCCGTATTATAGTTTAAACACCTTGACCTTCTCTAACATATGTTACCTTGGATCTCAAAGCACACTGCACACTTATGCTATCTTTTGGACATGTGAATTTGACTTGGCTGAAGAAGCTAAGGAATGCTAAGAATAAACTTAATTGTTCAATTAGTCTTCATTTTCAGATGCTGCATTTGATGGATTTTGCAAACAGAGTCATTCAAAGTTATTCCTAATTATACCAGGAGCCTAGGTCACCTAGAAATCAGCCACTTGCTTGTGGTGTTCTAAAAAGTGTTAGTGGGTTGTGCTACAGGTGAACCTGAACAGGTAGCTGCTAGTTCATGGCCTTAAATGTACAGGAAACAAATTTCAGAGGATATTTTAGGCAGTGGTGTTTCAGACCATAGCAACAAAATAATATTTTGGAAAGATGCTCTACAGAAGGATGATGTCCTTCAACAGAGCAGGTAGGTCCTGAGCCTACATATCAATTATTTTCCTCTCTAAAATACCTTCATTATTACTTGAGAAAAAACAATCATTGTGTTTTCAGGGGTTTTAGTGCAAGATGGGTAAGAAGTGGGCACAAACAATGTGCTGAAGCACATAACACCTCCTCCACATTTTGTGTCGGTCTATGCATGGTTTTCCAGTAGTTCTTAAATTATTAGTATGAGCAAAAGGTAACAAATGGGAATATATTATATAGAATTAGACACTTTTTAAGAAAATGCAGTACTTTTGTTGCAGTTCCTGTATTCTAGTTGCTGGGGTGCTGATCTGGTTTAAAATATACTTCTGCCTAGAGAGGTATACCTACCTGAGAGTGAGCATCCCTAAAAATATTGCTCAACTTAAGATAATGCATTATATTTGGAACACTATGTTTGATGATGCTTTTCATGCCTCATTTCCTGCTAGTTGTGAGCTCTAGTAAACATTCAAAGAGCATATTCACATTTTTCATGTCAAAAAGCCCTAGTTTGTTCCTTCTAGGATGTCACTAGTTAAATAGATTCCTATAAGACATATTCTGTTCACACTGTAATCTGTTGTGACACTAAATCTTAATCCTTCTTCAAATTTCCATTGTTTTTCTATGAAAAGATTATTTCTAAAATATTTTATATCTCACATTCATTTTCTTTGCTAAGAATTAATTGCATAAGCAGTGGGTATCTGACCACTATTAAGTCTTCCATCGTAACCCAAAATTAAGAATTTAATGTGGATTATTCATAACATCTATCCAGTTAATTCAAAGTAATTTTTCTTTGCACTAGGCAGAATTTACACTCCCTCAAACGAGGTAACCTACTCGTAAGTTTTTGAAAAGAGGACAACCTGGGTATGCTTGCAGATTTGGGGACACCTGTGTCACCGTTTTATACTGTCCTATGTCATCATTGGGCTTGATCTTGTTCTTTCCTAGGCAGTCAGTGGCTTATATGGCTCTATAAAGCAGGAAAATGAGCTGCAGAACTTAGCCCTGTGAATGGCAAATGGATGTGTGACTCTACTACTTATATAAGCTGGTAGAGAATTCTGCCCTTGTAGCATTTTATACAAACTTGTCATACAAGCGAGTTACTATGGAAGTCTGGAAGAGTGGAGAATAAGACCTCATATTTCAGGGTTCTGTCTTGTTATTTTAAATTAGCTCAGCAAGGAGCTGCCTGCAAGTTTTCTGGCAGTCATAATAAGCTTCTGTAAGAAAGACCTATGATGCTGGAAAAGCTGGGTTTATTTCATGATCACCTCTCGTTACAGTAGACCTGTCTGGGGTGGAAAGAACCTCAGGAGATGTCTAGTCCACCTGCTCAAAGCCGGGACAAACACTGAATTTGGGCCAAGATGCTCAGGAATTTTCACAGGAAGCTTTCAAGACCCAGCAAGGGTAGAGGTGCCACGACACCTCTCGGCAGCCTCTCCCTGTGCTTAATTATCTTATTAGTGAAAAAAGCTTCCTTACATCCAGTCACAAAGCCCTCTGTTTCGCTCGAATGGCTTTATTGAGAAGACAGGCTCTTGCCTGGTCTTCAACTTACGTTAAGTCCTGGTGGGCTGCTATTATATCCGTAATATCAATGCTAATAGTAGCTAAGATGAGAGAAAATCACCTGATGGTCGGCTCCAAGGAACTGAGCTGGATGTGGAGGAACATTTGGAGGAGGGGGTGTGCTTAAAAGATGGACTAACTGGCTGAGGGTAGCCAGGATGGGAACAGAGTGGAAGTGATGCCTGCTCCAGCCTACAGAAACAGTGGACAACTCAGAATGCTGTGAATTCTCCCTGAATGTTGGGGTGACGGTTGCCAAAATGTTAACCTAGCTAGTTTAGGGGGGTATAGCATATCCGTTAATAATTCACTGCGTGCAAAATGAAAAAGTGCATCAGAAGCAAAGGTTTTTTTTTTTTCAAAATAATGTTATTAGTTTAAATGTTGAATATCCATTAATATTTTGAAAACCTAACATCAGACTTTACACTTGCTATTTCATATGTGTAGTATTAAGATATCTAACAAATAAGCCTCAAATGGTCTGCAAAGAGTGGCAAAAATCTTCAGCAGAAAAGAAATAACTATAGCTCTACACAGGACGTAGAAATCTTGCTTAAAGCACATTGTTTTTTGTTTTTTGTTTTTTTTTCTTTAAAGTAAATGCAAGCTAGCATAAAGCACATAGCTAAGCAGAAAAGGACCACTTGGAGTCAGATATTTGTGAATAAAGTGTCGGCTCCAGAAAGGTAATACAAATGATGTACAGTCGCTTTGTAGTCGTTGGCTCTTTAATTGAGCAGACTGATGTGCTGCTGGCATAATGGATCTTGGGAGCGGGCTCGGAATGAGGTGCTGTTATTTTGTTTCTCAAAGCCACACATTTGAAGTGCAGGTGAATACAAACCATTTAAGAAATAATTGGTCTGACCTAGCATTGGAGTAGCCATTTTGGCAGCAGTAAAAGAGGTGTTCCTCGGGTGACAGAAGACAATGAGACAGAGATATATAACACAATATTTGCACAGTCTGGAGGGGGAAAAGGAGTCAGACTAATGAAAAAGGGGGTGGGGAGAAGCTACAAAAGAAGTCCCGTCCCTTTTGGTTCTACCCTTACAGCCTCTGCAGAGCCTTCTGCTTCATTAGCCAAATTTCGATACCTTTCCATCTAGTCAGATTGTTCTTTTAAAACAACCCCCTCCGTCTCATTTATCATTTCCCATCCCTGCTATGAAAATCCTTGTCTCTGACCTAGCCCAGCTCAAACCTGGATCACTGCAGCTTCCCTCTCCTCCTTGTTTCAGTTCCCTTCTCCTAAAGTCCATCTCAATGAATACAGCTGAATTCATTTTAGTGCTGCTCTCCTGACCATGACATATTTTCCTTCAGCTAAGCTACTAGTGTTTACATTAAATTCTGTAAAACATTCTTCCCACTTGAAAACTCAGAATTAAGTTTTTCATATATATATTTTTTTATTTTTTGAGGGAGGTAAGGGAGCTTTTGAAGAGCAGTCAGCTGCTATTAACACTTTAAAGGCAGATCCAAAACTGATGGAACTGAGCCGATTTACATAAATTAGGAATGTATTGCCAGGTACTCTTACATGGATTTAAAAAAAAAAAAACACTGCGCTGTTTTGAGGGGTTTTAGGCATCAGAATATATCCTTTCTGCAGTGTTGCACAGACAAGCAGTCTCAGAGAGGCAGTATTTATCCCTGGTCAAACTAGCATGTTCTGGTGATTTAGAATAAGGATTCAAGGAGTTTTCAGCTTCTCATAATTGAGTGAGGGGGGTTTATCAGGAAGTCTCCATTGATTTTTGGAGACTCTTGGAAGTCAGCTGTGTTTGAAGGAGGAGAGAAGAGTAGGAAAAAGTCTACCATGCCAACATGCAAGTGATGTACATACTTATCACGGCAGAGGTCACTGGCTCAACAACAAAAATGGTCTGATGAAATGATGTGAATGTTCTTGGTTTCTCCTCATCAGATGATATCATTTTAGAAATCTGATGCTGGCAGCACAGGCACTGGGGGAAGGGAGTGCATTTTCAGACAAGATGCGATTAAAGAAGGTGCCCTTACGAAGTGGCTCTTGCTAATAACTTTTGTGTTGCAGCTCCCATCTGTGGATGGGCAAAAGCTCAAAAATGAGGTGCAATGGTGTTTTTTCATGAATAGCTGTGTAATAGTTCTACCTGGAGAAATGAACTGCATGTCAGGTTGATAGCGCTAGAACCCAGAGGTCAGAGATGCTGGTGGATCACAGTGTAATACTACATCTGTTCATTAATGTGCTCCCGCTTATAGGTGTGAAGTCTGCTCATTGAGACAATAGGTATTTTGCTAGATGACTCCTTAAAATGTAGCAGCCTTGAAAATGTGTGCCTTTAGAAAGGAATATTTTCTAATGCATTTCCTGAGTTTACTGGTTAGAACTACTTTGACATAATGGGCCAAACTCTTCCCTTTTGTGGCTTCTCGGGGACTGATGGGATCTTTAATCTGCCAGCTATGAGAGGAACAATTTCACAGGATAGTACAAGAATATTTTCTTGTTTAACTGTTTTTTTTCTGTCTGTCTTACTGAAAATATGCTTACAAATGGTACCAAAGTGGAGTATGACCTTTTAGACTATGACAGGGAAACTTTACAGAATGAACGTAGATTAATTTTCCCCTTGAAAATTTTCAATTTATGTCTCGTAAGAATTCTTGAGAACTCTGGTAACCTCTGACACTGACACAAGCTGGTATTTACATATGAGGAGGTATTCTTGCCCATAGCTAAGCAAACTCATGGGAAAATGTCCACCAAGTTCCATGGATTTGGGGCCAGACTCTCATCCGGAAGGTCGTGTGTCCATGTCCGTAGATGCGTTTGGCAACTTTGGACACACGGCCAAAGGGCTCGAGTGTCTCCAGTTGCTCCTGAGTTCCTTGATGACGGAGAAGCAACAGGCACCCAGGGAATCCCTGCTCTGAACCCGCCACCAGGAGCGACACCTCTACCCTGTCCCTCCCTTCTGGTCTTCTCAGAGGGTGCTCTGAATATCTAACTGTCATTACTCAGATTCTTTCATTTCTTTTGTGCTAAAAACAGCATCAGGGCAAGGGATTTAAAACCCTTTCAGTCACATTTTTAGGGTACTGTAAAAGAGTTGCTTCATAATGTGTTCAAGGTCTATTAAATAAATGCACTGAAGAATTCCTGTTCTTTCTGAAATAGGCTTGTCAAGCTAATCTAATTTCAGTGTCTGCACATGGAAGGTATGCTATTTTCTCCTTTCAGTGATTTCAAAAATTAATAATTAAAGTTTCCTATTTTCAGTTAATAATCAGTGAAAATTACTGCACATTTCTTCCTTAGTATTTTATAATATTATGGTAATTATTGCTGTGTGTACCTGTACGCATGACACTAAAAAACACTCTTATCAAATCATTTGAAAGAATTGCTGAGTCAGTGCAGCTTCAGGTTAGAGAACTTTGTAGGCTGAAATTGCTAATAAATCCTGGCATGATGCTTGTCATGGCAGGGATGCCAGTCTCTCAAAGGCTGAATGGTGGAGAATAACCCTGATCTCTCTTTTGTCATGTGGAAAATTATTGTTTATGACTTTGGGGAGTGTGAGCCTGTGGATTTTTTCCCCAATACTTTTGCTGCTTGTGCTTGGGAAGGGAATGGTGATGGTCTACATTCTGCTCCCATAAGGAGTGTTGCTCTCGAAGGCCCCCAGCACCTTGAGACACTCAGAGCAGTGGCCAGGATCAGCTCTCCTACCCCAGGAATGGCAACGCACATGGATATTGCTCTGAAGGAGGAAGGTTTCTTTATGCAATGCCCTTTCTTGAGCCTATTTCTTAATGTTAATTTCTTAATGCAGAAGGCTGAACAGTGGATGTCTAAGCAGACCATGCAGTGTGGAGATGCTTGTCACACTTCCTGCAGTTTTTCTTTTATTCTTTGGGAGGAGAGGTCAATCAGAAGGGTAGAGAGGTGGGTAACTGTTTCAGGTAGGTTTCCAAATCAACAACTGCTGCAGTTTGGCAAAGGCATCATTTACTTAGTATAACGAAGGTAAAAGATGGCAGGTCCTCAGCTCCAGAAATGGCTGAAGAAATATGTGTGTGTCTTCTAACAGAGATATTGCTTAGGCAATATTTTCATTCACTTGCCACTCACCTGCAAAATGCACAGATACATAACCTCCTCTTGAAGGTAATTCGTAAGGACCTGCGTGGCTCTGCCAGGTGGGGCTTTCTGCTCTATATCACTGATGTGAATCTAGTCCCACTTCAGTAACATCTGCATTATCTCTCATGAAAGGTGGAATTCCAATGATTAACAAATCAAATTCTTTAGCGTTACTAATACGGCACTGGGTCTTTGCCTCTGCTACAATTTGAGTTTCCTACGTCTCACAGCATCCCTGCAGGACACGTCTGTACAGAGCCATGGTGGAACATGAAGGCTTTATCTGCGTTAGCCTAGACTGAAGCCTGCTCTGCATGCTCTTATTAGATGCCTCATAACGTGTAATATGCAGGTGTCAGGACCATAAAAACTGAATCTTGGGGGCCGAAGTCCCCATTTTACAGGCTCATGACTATAGGACAGTCATTTCATCCCTCTGCATTTCAGTTTCTGCCTGTGGGATGAGGTAGCTAGTCTTGACTAAAATGATATGCTCTTTAGGATGGGAACTTAATTTGCTTGTCCAATGTCTAACCCTCAAGACTATTTAAAAGTACTAACACACAAATAGCAATGACTAATTACAGTCTTTAAATTCACTTTGGCATTTTTTTTCCCTTAAAGCTAGGAAACATTCCAAAAAGTCACTCTTTGTAATTATAATCAGGCTATAAAATCCTAACGCTGGCTACTAATATTTAACCTTAAGCATCTCTGCTTTAAAAATTGATCTTTTATTGCTGTAAACTACAGGCAGGGAAACCTCTACAGAAAATGTGCCAAATCAAGTTGGTCAATTTGTGACTATTGTGCGAATACATGTAATTACTGTTTATAAACTATTAACAAAATCCACAGGAGAGCTCAGTGTAATAGGACCTAAGAGAAAAGACTGTTGGGAAATGAGTTTAAGTATGTAAACTTTCTTCTAAGGTACCAGTGACATTTAGCAAAGTCAGTGCCAGTGATAGAATTGGGATACAATACAGCTGCCCTTTAAATAACTTTCTGTGAAAAACGATGCTGATTTGAATTGCTGGAGACGAGTGGTGAGAATTTAGAGAGTATTTAGCTCATGCTGATTATGTTTCACAGTTTGAAATTTATTTATTTATTTATTTTAGCCCTCCTGTCTTGACCAATTGCTGCTTTCTCAGAGTTTTTTTGGAAAGAAATTTAATTATCTGAGAAGGTGGGTGGTGACTGAAATAAATCAGTTCCTACCTCTGAAATATGAGCTGCATGGATCTTTCAGATCTTGCCATTCTAGGTACTCTAGTTTTTTATTCATAGAAAAAACATTCTAAATATGTGCACTTACAAGTTACCCTATAAAGCCAATCAAACTATATGCAGGATTTATTAGAATGAAATAGTGGAGTGCAACTTAGGACAGATATTTAGGAAAACTTATCGGAAGCAACTCTTGAAAATTTCAGTTTCCTGTGAGTAAACTCAATCCCTTAGTGCTTCTTGTGTATTATGGGATGACAGCTGGAAATTAGAGAAAATACAACAGACTTTTTTCCTATTAAAAAACAAAACAAAACCCCACAAAAGTACTAGCTTTGCTTTAAATAATGTTGTTCCTTTTTGGTGCCTTTCAGCCTTATTTTCCTTCCGAGTCTGAGGTAATGTTTTCATAGCAACAATGTGCCAAGTATGAACAAAACCCGATATTGGATATCAAATTAGAGCACTTCAGCTAAAGGGCAGAAATTTCAGAGAGGTTTTCATAGTAAATGTTGAGTCAAATATTTCTGCTTCAATGGTCTAGCTTCCTATAGGAATGGTCCTACTCCCTTCAGATACCCAAATACCCTTTTTATCTAAAAAGTTTGGTTGAGCACCTTGCTCCCTTGTCTGCAGCTCAGAGAAATGAACAAGGACCAGCTGATCCGGAGGGGGAGCTGCAGGCCAGGAAGGTTTTCCTGGTTGGCGCAGCAGCCTTGGCTGCTCTCCCAGGGCGCCGGGATGCGATGAATGAGACCTACTCCATTGGGCTGCACGTACCTTCTTGTGCGTGTTCAACTCTTAAAGCTCTTTGGAATTAGGTGTTTGTGCTGCCATAGGGTATTGGAGCACGGGCTGTTGCTGTTAAAGCTCAGGACCGAGAGCCAGGTGATCTCCGGGCTCCTTCCAGGCCCTGCTGCAAACTTCATTTGTGGCACTAGGCAAACCAGTGCAGTGCTCAGTGCTTCCATCCTCCCGCTGGTACAATAGGTGCAGAGGTTCCTCCATACTTTTAAGCAGACTGTAAAGAATGTTGCTAGAAAATAAAATACTGTTTTACAATCTCCTGCATGAATTTAGTAAATTCCCTTGCTTGTTTTTAAGCAATTTCTGTATGTGTAGTATTATTTTGACAGAGGCCCCATACAGAATGCTGCAGTGTTTTATGCAAACAAGATGCAATCTGCAATCATTCACAGATATAGCTGGAAGTCCTCTCTTTTAGGGGCTTATGTTCTATTGAAATTCGTGCTTATATGCACACCTCTGTACCTGTTCTGTGTCCAGCTATTGACGTGGAACTTACGTACAAGCATTTGCACATACAGAGAGATAAAACATGAACATGTTTCATAAAAAGCCAAATTCATATATGCCTGCTTTTTAAATGAGCACCTACAATAGACACAGAAAATGTATCCTGGCGTCAGACTTCATCTTTCTGAAAAATAAGCCTTTAACTGAAACATCTGATTTGCAAATCGGATGCAAGATAGGTTCTTATTAAATAGTTAAATATCAAGGTTTGAATTTTCATAAAAGGGCAATTTCAAACCTCATTTGTGTGTGTGATTATTGTGCTTGTGAGAGCAACCCTGGTAAACGTGCTCATAAATGTCATGTCAGGTTTCTAATGGGTCATTGACACGCTCCCTTCCCACAGTGGGTCTGTGGTCCCTGTGCAGGGATATTGCTGAGGAAATATGTAAAGTGCCTGCAAAAGATGTGGCAGAAATGTTGTTTTCTTCTCACTGAGAAGAGCAGTAAGACTTTATGGATGTGTGTGCGCATAGTCACAGGAAGGAGTTGCAGCTCTGGTATCTAAAATTGCTTTTAAAATAGCAGAAAATACTAAACCTCAGAGATTCAAATATGCAGTCTTCCAAGGCTAAGGATTTGGAAAATACTCCCTTAAGCCTGTTGTCATTTCTACTTTTTGGCTCTGTTGTCTGTTCTACTCTGTTGTCATTTCTACTCTGACTTTTGAGAAGTCAGAGATGCTTCTTATTCTTTTTCATGCTGGATTTTTTTTTTTTTAAGAATCAGAAGGTGTGAGATCCTGGCAATCTGAGGCTGCGCTATCAGATAGGATTCACTTGAGACTTTACACTAGAAAACCTTCCCTCCTTTGCTAAACTTGAGCAATGAACATCACTAAAACAGTCTTTGGTCATGCTGGCTTGGGCTGTGCACACTGATTTAACACTATCTATTCTGATCTGTGAAAACTGAGTAGAAAAATGCAACCCATCATTAGATGGTGGCCTGTTTTGCTGTGTGATGCAACTGAGGTCACCAGCAGCAAGATTCAAACAGCATTTGTATTATTATTTGTAAATTGCGAATACTTAAGAGTTAATGTAGGCAATTCTAATGAACAGAATATGACAAGGAAGAGGAAGATAGAAGTTACTATGTAAGGGTTATCTACCTTTGTTTAAAATTTAGGGTGACATCCACAGACAGGAAGGTATAAATTATTTGTTAATTATGATGTGCCTTTCACCCCACATGTCGGTCGCTGGCAGGGGAGGAATTCAGGACTATACAGCCTGTAGGTCAGCCAGTACAATGATTCTCGTGCTTCTAAATATAATATTTGTCTATGATTAATCTTAATCTCGCTTGTATTTGCACAACCTCTGTCTGTCAGGAGAGGGTTTGGTGACTGTGCTTTTGCAGAAGAAGAATAAATGGCTCGGTGAGATGGCAGTGTGGGCAGAGGGGCAGCAGGTATCATTCTCCTGCAAGAAGCAAGGTAAAATCTTGGGGCAAATGAAAGCAGTGACAGAAGGCAGGATGCAGAACAGGCCAATTGGTCAAGAGTCGGAACCCAAGTCTAGGGCCTGAAGAGGCGCAGGAGAAGCAGGCAGCAGGCCAGGCAGTCAGTGGGAATTAGCATGCCCCATCCTGCTCTCCGTATTCTTGCTTGCCCAGCAGCTCCACCTTCCACCCCCTTGCGTGTACATTTTTTTTAATGTACCAGTGGTCAAAGCAAATAATGATATTATGTTTGTAAGGGAGGCCCTTGAAAGCTATTCTGAGACTAGAGTCCAGAAAAATGTAATCGCTGTTTGATTCTTTGTTTAGTGGGGATTCAAATCCCAACTTAATTTAATCTTTTGATTTATCCTGCAGGTACTGCCTGATTATATTCCAGTGTCACCAGTAGTAGAAATGCAGGGATTTCTTTTTATTATTATTATTATTTATTTATTTTTGCTTTGTGCGCTCGGAGAACAAAAAAGGCTTAGAAAAAGTCATTATGGCTATTATCCTCGGTAAGGCATTGTCTGAATAACTGCATCTCTGAGCAGTTCCCCACTGCTTTATGTGAACAATGCCTTATCAGGGCTGCACGAAGTTTCCTGCTGTACCTCAGCTAAACCAGCACAACGTAGGTAGTTGAACAGGATGAAACCTCCTTCCAGCTGCTGGGAGTGGCCAAGCTGCCCCCCGTGCTGCAGAGTGGCCTGGATCGCACTTGGAAGCATCAGTGCTGGCCAGGTGCAGGGAGGAGGACCCTGCGTGGAGGGCTTCGAGAAAGCAGGTTTTCCACCGGGCCCTGTGTGACCTTGAACAAATTATTTGAGGCTGCATACGTGAGCCTTTTTTTTTTTTAAACTTAGATCTAATTTTTTTTTAGTATCATAAGTGTGTGAGGACAGCAAGAAAAAGCCACACTCAAAAGGTGCAAACAGGGGAGCTAAAATAGCAAATGTGGTGTGATTCCAGTGGCTCCTTTCAACCTGAGCACCTTTAAACTCATTCATATGATGAAATGAATGAGAACTCGCTCAAACCTGTATAAGAGCCTGGCTGTTATGTTCTTTATACTTGGATTTCTATACCTAAGATTCTCTACATGTAAATTTCCCGCATAAAACATGGATATACAGCACTTTACTACCCCAGAGTCCTTGCAGAATGAGCACAGTAAAACTGGACAGTGTCCGTGTTGTCTTGCTTTTTGGATCTGAGGCTACCAGTTTCCCTACGCATTTTTGTCATTCACCTCATGTCCCTTACCTTCACCTTTAAAGTATTAAGCACTTTTTATTTAATTTTTCCTTTTAGTTTCCCAAACAAGATACCAGTTCATTCATATCCTTCAAAAAGTCACTAAAATTAAATTTTTAAAAATCATATTAAATCTTTAATATTCTCCTATGGATGATAATGTGCCTAAGCAGACAAGGGCAGCATGCAAATCTAGTGCCATGCCTGACAAACATAATGCATTTATATTAAATCTATTGTACAGCAAGAATTTCAAGACAGCAGTGATCAGAGGAAACCATGCAATTGGATTAATAGATAATTTAGGCTGTAATCCAACAAAGCAGTTAAGCATATGCTTAATTTTAAGTGTAAGTAGTATTACTTGGTGTCAGCTGAGACAACACATGCTTAAAACTAAGCACATGCTGAACTGTTTTGCTGGCTTGCTGACTTAGTCAATGATCTGAACAAATAAGATTTTTTGAACTGGAAATACGCAATGGAGCATAGAGCATCCATTTTTCGTGTTATCATTAAAACAGCACCCCTGCTCACATTTCAAACCAAACCATTTTTATAGAGGGTTAAAACAAGTGCACACTAACTGCAGAGGTAAACAGTTGATGAAATTATTTATTTTACCTGCATTCCTGGTTAAAGCAAGTTCAAAACAATTAGATAACCCTCTAAAACCCGTGACTGGTGCTGTTAATTCCACGTAAAGATTTTCTCTTGCAGGACCTAATAAATGGAGTTATCTTTTTAAGAAGGCTTTAAAGGGATTAATAAGCTGCACATAAGACACGCTCTGTAATGGAGCTGAGATGTCCTCTCCAGATCTGAACTAGATCTGAGACAAGAAAAAACACTTAACTTCCCGAATGACCTTAGTCCGTTGCCCAGACGCTCTGCACCAGCTCTACCAGTTAGCTCCTCCTGACGCGCTACAGTATTTGTGGCCTTAATTGAGGGACATAACCAAACAAATTTATCATTGCAGCCCATAAAAACGACAGAATTCATATGGTAGCATTCTTCATTCTCTCCAATTTGTTTCCCTGAAATCCCTGCAGCAATTTATTTGCTGAATATGCGAGTTTTCCTCCTTATGAAAATTACAAATTGTTGTCAAGGTTAACGAGTTAATATTCTCATTCAATATTTATTTTATATGGGGGGAGGGAAAGGAAGAAGCGCGATTGTTCTTATACTTTTTTCCACGGCAAAGTCTGGTTTCTTAATCAATATGACAAGGACACTGTCCTTTGGATAATACCCTGAATCATCGGGACTAAAAAATGAGCTTTATTAATCAACAGCCCCTGATTAATTATTATAAAGCGATGCTCATACATTTCTGTACATTTTAATAATTCCTGCAGAAGGCTAACAATGTCCCTAGTGATTTGAAGGCTTTGGGGTTTGAATTTTTCTAAGCAATGTCACAATAAATAGTCCAAGGGTACTACTGCTCGCTCACTAATCCAGTCTGTTTCAATCCAGCAAATGAGTAAAACCTTCTTTTTCCTATTTCCCATCTATAATTCATCATTTGCATACAAAGTAAGAAGCAAGAATCGGCAGTCTCATCAGTTTTCAAAATATCAAGGGACAACTGGGGTGATTTATAGCAGGCTGCATTATCTAGATCATATAACCAGAATATTTTTGTAAAAACAGACCTAGGTAATTTCTCAATAAGAGTGTCTGTCTATCCGATAAATGTGATGAAGGTCACTGGTCTGGAGAACTTGCAGTCTGGATAGACTTGACCAGCCATTAGGTTGGGCTCTGCTGGAAAAAAATCTAATCTTGCAAAATCTAGCCAGCACAATCTTAAAAACAGCTTCAAGTGCTAAAGAGATCTGTATTTAAGGCTCTCATAGGCTTTAAAGAGGCTGTATATTTGCTTGCTACCAGTGAGATGAAAAATGCCACCTGTTTCTTACGATTTTCATGCAGTTTTGAGGTTTTCACATTATTGATAGGAAGAGGAGCAGGCTGTCTTGGTTAAGAAATGATTTGGCCCCAAAGGAGATGCAAGAAGGTGACCACAGCTGGTAAGGGCTCGTACTTGGTGCTAATCAGATGCCCAGCTAGATGTATTTTAATTTAAATACAAATTAGTATTAATTTAATCAAAGAAAACTGGTATTAGATGGGCCAGGCTTAAAGCATTATCCAGCACCAGTTCTGATCAGTTCATTCCTTTTACTGGGCATCTTGCACTCTGTGAAACACTTGCCTCGCTCCGACCGTACCCTGCATAAGGATGCTTGTAAAGCAGCGCAGTTGCAGGAGATGATATCAGACTTCCAAATGCACTGACACTTTGTGTTTTTAAAATAATGTGCTTGCTTTGGGAAAAATACAGTGCCCTTTTCACAACCTTCCTGCAATGGACCTTTTAATTACTAGTCAGTGAGCTCATTTATCCCAGGTGAAATTTCAGGAATTTTTCATAGTGAGATGTTTACAATGTGTGTGCAGGTAACCTATAGGTTATTTGGTTTTACCTCCCTGATTTCTGTTCTAATTCTAGTATGTCAATAATGAGTTCTCCTTTTGCTTTATTAATGTGAAGCACTGAAAAAAATTCATTGCTTTAGGATGCTCAGTGACAAGCAGCACTCCTGCATTTTGCCCTCTAGAAATATGGGTTCTGATCACAGATAACTAAAATGAGATTAGGATGTTAGCTTTCTCAGGAGATAACAGCAGCCTAGGTCATAAAACTACCATATGGCAGATTTCGCAGTCTTTACAGAGGTCCATGGTTTAATTATCACACAGACAGATTCAGTTCCCCACTTGCAAATGCCTGGGTCCTCCTGTGGCAAGGACTGGCAATGCAATTAAGGGGGAAGCTGTATTGTACTTGGCTGAAACGAGAAATGACCTTAGTGTGGCCAGCGCTGTCACTTCCTAACATTTCACTCATGATTAAGTTTATCATTTCAAACAAACAACATAAAATGTCAGGTCTCTGGTCTGCTTAACATGTGCTGGGAGGGGCGGGAAGAGAGGGGAAGCACAAACCATGGCTCCATGTGTTATGCCAAGGCAAACGGGAAAGCTTTTCTTTTGAAAAGAACTACTGAGGGAGGGGAAAAAAAAAAAAAAAAAAAAAAAAAAAAAAAAGGCACTGTCAGAGTTTTGTTTTCAGGACAATTCTTGTGATCAGTTGTTTGCTTCAAATATTTTGGTTTAGTGTATTTCCAAACCCTATCTTCACCTACATTTCTCTGGCATATAGTCTTCTCCCAACCGCCACAACACTGTGTTCTGTGTTTCCTGTTGTAGAAATGAGCTTGTCAACTGTACCACCTTTTTTTCTATTGCTCTGAAGAGGAATATCAGGTTCTGTGAAAACTATGAGTTCATGTCCTCATCTGTAGGGCTTTGGGCTAGTGGAGACCTCTTTGCTCCATTGCATGTTGTGGTCAGCACAGATAAGCAGCTAAAGCTGATGCACATTTCCCTCAGTAGTGAGAACAGGTGGTCTGTGCCTGAAATGCTGCTTTAAATTGCCTTTTCCTAGAGTTGTCCCTCCCTTTGCCTAGAATGTGCAGGGTGAAGAAGTAAGACGCAGCCCTACTCATCAAATACAGAACAATTAAGAAATACCCTCATATGTGGCAGTGCTTTACAAACAGAGAATGTGCTAATGTACGTTGTTTGCAAGATAATCACTTGGCTAGTATTGCAACACTGAAGTCACAAGCAATACTGTAGCAGTAAGAGCTACTGTTTAAATTAAAAATCTAACCCTCCAATATGATTGTGTATTAAGCCCTCAGATTTCCTGAAGGCTGCCAACACACAGAGTGAATGAGACATATCTACATGAATGACGTGTGCACTTAAAGTAGGATAAAAGTTGTTTCTGAAATTTCAGTTAATATTTAATAAAGTAGATATAAAAATGCCACTCTCCCAAACCTGCAACTTACTGTAGTTGAGTTGCACTAAATTGCATGAAAATCTTTATGGCTATTATTTTTAACTACTTGCACTTTTTGATAGTTATGAGTTGTAGTGACAACTCCATTTGCCTCTGTCTTGACTAATTTTATGCAAACCCTTGGAGATTACAGCTCATAGTCATGTTCATGTCCAATTAAAAAGTAATAGATTTGAAGCATATATACCAAATTAGGAGGATGCAATACAGTCAAATCGCAGAATTAAACAGCCATGTAGGCCACCAAGTTTCATGAGACTATGGAAAATTTTTTTTAATACGTTTCTAATATCTGAATCTTTGCATTAAACTCAAGGTGTACTTAACTCCATCGTTAGTCCAACCATAGAGATATATACACATATAAATTCATTGTTATTCTTTTAAATATTCACTTGTTTCTTACAGTAGAAGCTTTAAGAAATTTATGAAATTGTATGAGGGTCATGATTACAAAGAGAGCTAATATGAAGCAAGATGATATGCTGTGAAGAGTCATTTCTTGCTTATCTTCTCACTTTTTCATGGGAAAATACATCTCTAAGGACTTGGGGTGAGTTCCTGATTGTTCTTGGTTGCTTACTTTAAGGGGAAAAAATATGTAATATCAGATGGCTGGAAACTTAATTTTGAACTCTATCTTGGTTATAACTGGTTTCTTGTAGAAGTGGCAAAGAAGCATGTGGTGATTTACAAGCATGTAGTCAGCTTGAGATGCAGCAGTGAAAAGTTGTTCTGCTACAGGGGTGGACTATGTAATCCACTGAATTTGTTGATAATTTCCAGGATTTTATGGTAAATATAAGAGTGTCCTTCTCTTGTAAGCTGTGAATTGTATGTTTTTATGGTGAGACATGAAAGTTACCCTATAAATAATATCAAGGAAATAATGAAAAAATATCCTTCCTGAGTAACAGCTGTTGGAAACTCGCATAGAATGAGATATGGGCACTGTAAAGTGCTTAGTGTCTTGAACTTTGCTCACAGTATTTCCACCAAATGCAACTGGACTATTTGCTCATTAAGCATATGCTTAGATAAACCACAGCCCTATTTCTAGCAAGTTGGTTTGATTCTGGAAAGTTGTAAAGTTCCCATTTTAGTTCTACTGCCCTCAATGCATTTTTGATTGGGTGCTTTTCCCCCCTCATTATAGTTGCTAATTGGCTACAGCTTCTGTCTCTCACCTTTATAATCCGGTTGTTTCAGACGTTGGTGCATGCAGTACCATGCTACTAGTAGACTGCTACAGGTAGACTGGTCAAAAAATGAAAACTTGCTAGAAGAGTTATTAATTGGAGTAGAAGGGGGAAAAAAATTACTTGAAACTTGGAAAGGCTTCGATTCTTGTCTGTCAGAATATCCTAATTCAAATCCAAATGGGAACCCACCATTCTAGGGGATTCGCACAGCTCCAGGTAAACAACTAATGAGCAGCCTGCCAGTTTCATTTTTATCAAGAGCCCTCAGAGATTCAACTGTGCCATTTCATAAAATATGCAGATGATAGTGGAGGGAGAATAGCAAAGGCTTTGAAAATGATTCACACAACCTAAAAATGATGTTGAAAAGGGAGGAATTAAATATTCACAAAGTGAGAGAAATTAAGGCATATTAACTGTTAGAATGTGGAAATGAAGTGACTAACATGCACAGAGCTGATGAGAACTAGATGATTACAGATCTGTCAAAAGTTTCTAATTCTGACACAGTGTGATGTCGAGGTGCTAGTTGGCTGGTAAGGGCAAAAAATTAGGTATGGGACAAGTAATGCAAACCTGACAGATCAGAGTCAAAGGCGGTAAGACACCGCAGTGATTAACATTAGGCTCAATTCTGTATCAAGGGTGAACTTTAAGCTTGCAAAATGAATACTAATTACGGCTACAAACAGAACACAAGGGGTTCAACTCATCAGCTGTAGAAGGGTTGGTGTAATGAGTCGACAGGAAAAAGAAGTCACCTAGGGCCAAATTGGTCTCACTACTGAGTTCTGTTGCCTTACGCTAGGGATAAATTTGATCCCTGAGATGTGCGAGTTGGAAGTTTTCCTCCTCTGTAATTAATCATAGGTGTAAATTGGGCTGCAATGTTGTTGGTTGAGGTAGAGCAACCCAACTGGTTGATGTAGATTTGGTTTCAAAAATAATAATAATAATAAATAATAAAAGAAGGTTAAATTGAGAATCTGTTTTGGATGAGGTTATCCTCTAGCATGGAAGAGATACAGTTCAACCTTTCCCAAGGGCAGTCAGATACCAAGATCAGTAAGCAGGATGGATTTGGTGGCCCCAGGAACCCCACGCGGGAATGGTTTTTGCGGGAGCAGAAGCCCAACTGGTGACCAACGTGCAGAGCTTTGACTCTTCTGTCCATTAGCAGCTGCTCAGAGTGGTACCAGCAGCTCCAGCTCGTGTTGAGTTCTTCAACCCATCTTTGGTTCAAATAAGTATTGCTGGGTAAATAAGTAATAGTTGTGTGGAAATCTGGCTGCCAGGGAAGAAGAGTCTATATAGGCTTGTGCTAGGGTTCTTCAACCAAGTAATGTTTTGATAGCTGCTTTTATTCATTGTTGCATTCAATGCTCATAGAGGGATTAAATATTCTTTAGGAGTGCTCCGTGAAGTCCTGTATAGTATAACTTGTACTCAGTCCTATGCACTAAAATCTTTTTGTGGTTATTTTTTTACTGAATAAAAGTGCAAATCCATACATTCAAGCAGCAGGTAAAAATGCACATACAGCTCCCCTCAACATATTTATCTCCTTGCATGGACAATTTTTGAGCAGTACTTTCAAGGTAAAGAATTTGGAAATTCAATGGAAGTCACTTCCTGTATGGATCTCTCTGTCTTACAATGTAAGTTTGGCTTGATCAAGGTTGTGAATTAGTGTTATGTGCGCTAGTGGGTACAAAGTACTTAAAAATATTATTTGGATTGCAGTAGTAACAATTGCATGCTAGATATCTTCCAGAGAAGAAAAAAAAATGTTATAAAAAATAAAAGTAAATGTGGTAGCTGTGCATGACAAATGGACGTGGTACTGTGTTCGTGCTTTGCATATCTAACGTCTTCGAGAGCCTGTCCTAGGTTCCTAATCAACAGACAAGCATAAACTCATAGGTCACAAAAAAGAGACTGAGCTTGGTAAGGTAGATGTTCTGAATATATTAGGTATGTAAAGCAATATTGTGGCCCATCCAAACTAGAATTAGTGGTAATTATTATATAATATGTAATGATGGGATTTAAATGGCTAACACATTTTCTCTGCTGAGATCATTTAGACATGATTCATATAAATGATTAAATTAATAGATCTTCCTCTTTTAAGACTGCTAGGCAGCTTAAACTAAATTTCTCAACAGAGATTGATCCCAGTGAAATAATATTAATAGAAAATGGAATACGAATTTCTGGATGGTGGGTAAATACATATTGGAGCTTGAAGAAATTTCTGTAGACATTTTTGCTGACAAATATATTTTACAGACTTAAATGTTCTCTAGAAATAACCTTCAAAGACTTTGGAAGGTGAAAGAATAACAAACCTAACTTCCCCTGAAAGAATAGAATGGTAAAATATACTGGAAGACAGGGACTTAAAGGATCACTGTCTACTTAGTTTAGGCTTAAAAATTAGGCTTTTCATAAAACTAAATGGTTTTACAAAACCTAATATGAATAGAAGTGTTTTTCTTTTTTTTCTTTTGAATCAAATTTCAATAAGATGACTCCCCCCAGCCCCCACACATATTCAGGAGAATCCTCTGCAGTGTTGTAAAGTCACACGCAAGAGCATCGTGCTAATTAGTGAGAACAAGGACAGGAAAATGACTACAGACGAGGTTTTTGAAAGTGCCTGAGGGAGTTAGTTGCCCAAAACCAAGCAAACTCGATGGGAGTTAAGTGCTTGAATCCAGTAGATATCTGAATTTTAGCTTCAAAGTAAAAGAAACCCTGCAATGTGAAATTGTCCTCTATGTCTATGAGGGCTTTGGCCACCTTTGTTCCCTTCCAGCTCTCCAGCCCAAGTTGCAAGGAAGCAGCTGCTGGGGCACTTGGGCTGCTTTTCTCCCTAGATTTTTATGGGATTTTGCATGCTCTAGAAGCCCTACTGAGATGAACTGTTTTTCTTATTTCCTGGTTTATCAGCACAGGAGAGCAGTGTTGTGAGGACCATCTCAAACCACCAGACTGCCCTGTTTTGGTGCAGCCTCTCCTTGCCCCCTCCAGCTTGTGTGGTAGAGAGGGTAAAATGAGACCTCCCAGTTTTGAAGCCAGCCCCAGGCTCACTCGGTATCTGCTTACCTTGTATTAGTCACAATTAATAATCAGGTTTAGAGCTGCAGTGGCTTGTTGTATATCAGCCATTCTGCTGGGAAAGGCCTGTCATCTTTTACTTCTCTTTTGCTCAGATTGAGAAATTGATAGGTCACCAGTGTCTTAGAGCAGCACTAGGAAGGTATCGTATTTATTCAGCTACAGCTTTGCATCACTGTTATCTACACTGTAAAGAATTTCATAAAGCATTTTGTCTTTTTTTATATATATATATATATTGCTTGGAAGAGAACATATGGTAATCTGTACAGTTCTATCCCAGAGGGTTACCCAAGTGCTATATACCGAGTGTTATTTTTATTTTTTTTTTTAAATTAATGTTAATTTCTTACCTAAATATTCCTTTTTTTTTTTTTTTTTTTTTTTTGACTTAGAAAGTTAAAAATACCTGGAGCTGCATGTCTGGCCTATTTACTATAGAATTCATGAGTCATGCACTATAGTGAAGTCTTGAAATATCACAGAGGTATTATTCATGGAACACTCAGCAAAAGAATGGCAAAATCTGCCCTTCAGAACTTCCGATTCAAAAGCCAAATGCTGAAGGGTAACTGTTATCGAGCTTTAGTTTTCAGGAAAAAAATGCATGAGGAAATTGCCATTAGCTTCTGATTAGTAAAACAACCTTTATCTTGCTCACAGTTGGAGAGCGAGTCCTTCCTAAGGAAGTGGTATGTGAATGTTAGTAGCAGAATGTCCCTTTAGGCTTCCAAATTTGGTGCTAGATTTAAAAAAAAAAAGTGTTTCTCCAGATCCCATTTCTCCTCAGCCGCTTTCCCCTGGCACTGGGTGACATGTAAAATACTGACTCAACGTATCACGTATCCAGAATGTCTCCAGCGTTTCAGATGAGATCTCAAGACAGAAGGCACCAACAGGCTCTCCAGCCTGACTTCACGAGGGAGCTGCTGTGCGTGGTTCAGCCCAATGAATATGAATTGGAATATGATCAAATGCAGTTTGCCAGTGCAGGAACAACCTGACTGTGCTGTAAACTGGCCTCTCAACTCTGCGTTTCCAGATGAATCAATTGAGATTCATTTTATCTTGCGGCTTGAGCCTCTCAGTATGACAGATTAAGCTCTGCTCCATATCATATTATGCTTTATTTTGGTAGCTAAAATAGCCTATCTAGGTTTTTGAAGAGCATTGACTGTCACTGCATGTTGTTATAAAGAAGAGGACAGAATTTTGCAAAGCATTTTAACCAAACCTCAGTGGTCCAAAACTACTCTATTTCCTTGAAAACAACCCGTAACTACTAATTCTTGAAACAGGGTAGCTCAGTTGCTGCTGCTATATCAGCCTGGCACACAAATGCTTAGAAATTAAAACCCGTATTGAGTCTGACCCTGTGTTTCAGGAAATTTTTCCTACATTCCTCCCCACATGGCTTTCTCCTAATGTTTTTGCCATGGGAGAAAATAAATTAAAACTGAAAATATCTGCCTTTAGAGAGAGGAAATCAGGTTTCTCTTTCTCTGTAGCTATGGTCTGACTACAGCTACTTGTACTGCCTTAAAAATAGCTCTGTGCATGTGCGGTAAAACAACTTTTTCTGGAGGGAGTAAAATTATGAAATATCGCTTTATATAATATGAGCTGGATAAAATGCATTTCTGGCTTTTTAAGAGTATAAACTTAGTGGAGCTGTATGAAATGTCAAATTTTTACCTTAAAAGATTGCAGTAGTCTACAAATGGGGTATTGTGCCTCTGCATGTACGAGGCAGCTGTCTGAGGGGCTTTGCCATAGCTCTTTTCCTAAATCATCTGGAATTTGCAGTGGTCTGACGGATAGGGGCACAGCAGGCAGAGTAAGCAGACTTGCCTTCTATTCCTGATTTTGCCACCTACTTGCTGACCTGGGGTGATTCATATAACTTCTGTGCCCTTTTATCCTCATCTGTAAAATGAGGATATTGACATTTACATTTCTTTATAAAGTGCTTTTAGATCTATGGATGAAAAGTGCTAAGTAAACCAAAACTCTCAATTAAATTAATTGGAGAGAAAGAGCTAGGTCAGTGCTATAGCAGGGTTCATTTATACACCTTAATTTTGTCAGTCTTGTGTCGAACCCCGTTTATAGTCTAAATTGCTACAACATCTTTTACCTTTAGAAGCAGTCTCTCTGGGCCAGATGTGGAGAGCACTTGTCTGCCAGAGCGAACCTTATACTGGTGCTTCCTATGCAGATACAGGAGCTGGATTAAGGGCACCCAGTCCCAGGTGTTCACAGCACAAACTGTCCCACAAACACATTAGAAATCCAAGGAAATGCTGTTCCCATGGAGCCGACTGCATATTCAAAAAATACTTAAGTTATGAAGCTCAGACATTGAAGAGTGGATGCTTGGGCTGCAGGTGTGCAAAAGGAAATTATGGAAGTTGTTTCCTACCTATTTATGGCTGTAGTTTAGAACAGACAAATCCACCTCCTGCTTCTGTTCGGCTGCAGGATTGGAGGAACACCTGAACTGCAAAAAAAAAAAAAATTGCCAAAAAATCTGTTTTGAAAACTTGTGCGTGGCCCATACCGTTTCTCTTGACATTGAAGACTGTCCTCAAAAAGCATTTGATTGTATGTTTTCTTGCTGAGAGGTGGTGGGGGGAAGTTCAGTGATTTCATTTTGTCAGTGGTGATTTTAATCACCTGAAGATTGTCTGTAGTTCTAGGAGATTTTTTTTCTAAGTGAAGGCTCTTGAGCCTGTCTTGCTGCATAATGGTAAGAAAATAGATTATGCATAGAAGCTGGGTTTGTTTTGAAAATTTCGGGAACAGATGCAATCCGAGAGCTGTGATCCCTGCACAGCTCAGAGATCAGAAGTAATAAGAAGCCTCTGAATTATCTCTCTTCTGTTCACAAAGCTTGAACTTAATCTGCCAGACTGCCTATAGCTGGGACTTGGTAGAATGCACCACCGTGTACCAGACATATGCAGGGCTCAGAATATCCGCAGAAGGGAGTTTGCAATCGGAGAACAAAGTAGGGCAGAACCCATGAACCCCAGTCGGGCAGGTGTTCTGGACGGTTTCTCATTACAGCAAAAATCAGCCCGTGATTTTCAATGCGAAAGAGAAAGAAAGAAGAAGGTCTCTGTCGTTTGGCCAGTGTTTTCCTTAAAAAAAATGCAGTTTTGTGTCTGGATCAGTTAGGAAAGTGTAGGGAGTTAGCAAACATGG